>JAWQRP010003525.1:0-13228 GCA_033557875.1 Quadriops clusia
GCAGTTGGAACAGCAAATGGATCGTACATTGAACGATACAGGTGCTGGTTGGAACGACAAAATTTGTAATGCGCATGTGGTGGACCGTTCAATGTACGGTTTTCTGCACGGTTGGAACAAACCTATACTCTTGCTGCTATAGTACCGTATTTATTGTTATATAACCAGGTTGTTACATAGCAATATCGAACAGAATTGGGTCCATTATCTTACTCCCCTAGAATCCGAACAGATCGTTCCAATGCCCTGCGATCAATGAAAAGGTCCAAGCTTTTCTTAAATTTGTCAAGGTATAGTCACCGATTCAGAGGAAATAAAATCACTGTCACTATAGTTTCTACTGCTTTCTAGGAGTGTATAGCTAAATTACTATAACAAATTTGCAGGGGTTTAAACGAAAAAATGTAGCAACTTTATTAATTGATGTACTATAATAATTTTGACTGCAAATTAATCTGTAAACATTCACAGAGGAACAGATAGTTTTACATTTTTTATTAGAGTTTGTCTGATTTAGTGTTTATTTGATGTAAAGTTAGAGGTAAATTCACATCCGCATATCTCACCTGCTAATTGAAATTTTGAAAATGTGACAAAACAGAACCATAATCAATAATGAATTCTAGGATGTATTCAAATTTCATTGCAATCAGTGGAAAAATATTCTTCTTACAAGTTTCCATTTTTCCCATTGCTTTCCTATAGGCGAAATAAACTTACCGTATTGCCTTAAAGTGTCGAAATGTATTCACTATTGAGAAATGAGAATAATTGACTCACCTTAACACACCTCCAAGGACCATGTGATTAGTGGTAGCGCTCTGAGAAATATACGTCGGTATAATCAGAAGCTTCTTGATGTTTGTGCAAGCTCCGAGGGCCCTATCAAACCCTGCTTTAATGTCAAAATTGACTAGTTCCAATTGCTCCAATTTCGTCATACTTTTGACTGCCTCCAAAATTTCGAAAGTGTAACAATTCCCTTGTCCTTTCTCCAACCGGAGCTTTTCTAAATTGTCCAGTTTCGTCAAAATTTCAGATCCAAATGATTTTGGGAAGTCTGTACATTCTCCAAGATCTAAGGCTTCGAGACTTGACAACTCTGCGATTACCTCAATGTTCAACTTGTTCAAGTCTTTAATCGAAGTAAGAGACAAAAGTTTCAGCTGTTGCAATTCACGGAGGGCTGTCAAGTCGGACGAGAGGGTCAGGCCAGTCGTGGACTTCAGCCGGAGTTCTTGCAGATTTCTCAAGTTCTTCAATGGGTCTAAACTCATAGACTCGCATTTGATTGTGACAGCATTTAAAACGTGGAGTTTAGGGTTTGATTCGGCCAGTTGTTCAACTACACTAGCGGGGCAACGGCACAATTCGATTTTCCTTAAAGACTCCACCTGCTTGATTGCGCTGGAGAACAGTGGCCAGATGTCATCGCCACTGTTGGGCAACAACATTTTGCGGAGATCCAAGTGTTGGGTGCCGTGCTTGGTCAAGGTTTTCGCAAGCCCTTCAAAACTATGTACCTGTAAATATTAATTAGATATTGATTCTACCAATTTTAGGTTATCTAGTTTTAATCTCACAACAAATTTTATAAGTGAAATCTATAGGTTATTTAATTGTATATAAGCATATAACATACCAGTTTTAAAGTTATATCATAAAATAAAACAACTAAAAAGTGGCAACTGTGCTTTAGATTTCTGGTCTTATTTTTAAGGCACTTATAACCAACCATTTTTACATGTTAGAGAAGTACAGTAAAGTACAGACTTTTAACCATTGCTTTTAAGTTTAATTGGTAAAAAAAATAATAGTAATTTAAGAGAAAGAGAAAACCTTCTCAATGTACGACGCACGTTTCACAACCCGATAAAACCCATAAAAGCTAATTATATAGATAGATAGAAAAATTTTTGTACACGTACACGTAACCGGTAGCTTATTTGAGAAAATAAACAGTCAAGAAAGTACAACCAGCCCTCTTATTTAAAATAAAATCATCTTGACCTGGGAATTCCTCCAATAATTTAAGAGTGTTTTCAAATTACCCATCTATTTAGCGATTTAATGATACTTCTAAAAAAGACAAAAGCCAACATTCTTATCTTTTAATGAGTCAGCACTGACACTATGAATTTTCAAAACATGTGAATTTTATGCCAATAGATAGTGTTAATTTTTGGTTCTTCTTTGTTTCAAGAAAAGATATATTCAGTGTAAATAACCTTCAATTTATCTTTTTAATAAGCAATTTATAAATTTAAAATGAATTTCAGACACATCAACTGCCATAATCAAATGAAAATTCAGACTAAAAACAACTTATATGTATAAATTTAATAAAACTATACCTGTGAATTTTTCATTCGAACAGTTTTCCATAAACTAGCGTGACTGGCAATATCCCGCCACATTGTGCAGACACAACCAGCTCTCAAAAGGTCGGACACCTTCAAATACTGAAATATGCACATCAAAGCGGAATAGCCGAAAGAAAGGTTCTGCATGTAGTTATCCATAAATCGGCTTTCTTCACTCTTCGTTGCATCTATCTTCTTGGCGGCTGCACTAAGCCGGGCACTCTTCTTCTTCTCCATCGTCTCTGTGGATGATCTGTAACAACAGAAAAAAGAGAGGGCGTGAACCAACAGTTCATTACAACTTTAATACGAACATATCTGAGCATATTAGAAAATAATCGATGTATTGGAATTGTTTTGGCTTAAGAAGTGACAAGGAGGTAAGGGGAAAAAAAAGCCTGTAAATATAAATAATGAAATTAATTAGGCGGATATTCATAGAGAAGAAACTCACTCTTTTTCACTGCTTGCTATCTCTAACTCGTCTTCTTGGATCTCTTGAATTTCTTGACTACTCCTTGATCCAGGTCTCGACAAATTTGGTATCGGGGTAGGTAATAAAGGAGAGGGGTCAGAAATGTCGGTTTCCATCGGTTCCGGTTCAATATAATTAAAACTATTATTGAGCGTTGAATTGCCACCCAGAGATCCAATATCTTTCGGTTCAATTTTTATTTGGCAATCGTCATCAGGTCCCAAACTAGCCGAATCTGGTATATTAGGGGTTACAGTTGACGCTTCAACTGGTTGCAGAATATTCCCGCAATTTAAATTTAAATTATCAGGTTTGCTGTTGATAGTCGGGGCAACTGTAGGGGACACGGCTACAACATTTTGCGTGGGCACAATCAAGTACTTTTTATTCCCCACAATTTCAACGAATTGAGGTCTTTGTAAAAGAGGGGTACCTGATTCACCTACTTGTATCGTTGAACTAGGTGGGAACCAAGTAGTGACAGAACCTACCAGACCCTTAGCCTCAGTAGGTTGTGTGCTAGAGTCAGTGATTTTAATATATTTCGGAGCAGTCGGTAAAATGCCAGGTTTAGGGGTTAGTTTTGGCATTGGTTTGTTCATGTCTTTGGGCGAGCGATTTTTGGGTTCACCAGGCCGCGGCATTCTTTGCAATTTGGGAAGCGAGGGTTGCGGAGATCCAGCGCTTGGTGTATTTACAGCAGGAGTTAAAAGGGGAGGAGGGTTTGAAAGGGATGCCGAAGAGCCTGTGTTCTGCTCCATATCCAGTTGGCAGTTCTGTAGAAGATAAACAGTATTACTTTCTGTTCTAAATTTTTTACTTCTACATGTGTGTTACATACTTAATTGTCTAATGCTAGTGTTTGGTTACGAGTTACTCCCACCAGAAACTTATGGGTCAAACAACAAAAATTAGCATTTTTTCTTTTCTATTTGCTGAATTCTTTTAAGAAGATATGTATGCACATATAAAAAATGTACATACACATAGATTGCCCAACATCAATCCTATGGAGCCTTAAAATGTTACGAAGTATAAATATTTAAAACTGCTGCTTTCTAGTGGAGCGCCTTCCAGCATCATATATTCCTTGTTGTTTGACTTATTACTATCAAAATTTTTCTTTTTTCCTTATTTCACATAATGCGTTTATTATTTCGGAGACAGATATTGGACAATCTATTGTTTATTGTATAAATCCTGATGATCATTTATCCATACCTTACAAATATAGCCTTGTATGTTCGCATGAGGGACGATCCCGACGCATTCATTATGATATAAACACAGACATTGGAGGCACTGGAGTGTTGGAATGAGTCCTGTAACGCCTTGACACCGAATGGAACAAGGGCGCATCGGCTTGCTGTCTTCGCCCATACTGTAAACTCGGAAAGGTATAGGACAGGAAATATTCGAGGATCGTTTAATGGGGGTGAGACTTATGTTACATTTTAGCACAAAACCTTCCAATACAAGTAGTAGTGTAAAGCATAATATAAAGAAATAGTGGCCAGTCAAGATATACAATAAAGATAAATAACGTATTAAAATATAAAATTGTTCTGTTCTTCGTTCATTAACAACTTGCAATAGTTATTATGTACTTTGAAAAGGGTTAAGTTTACCTCTTAAATATTTGAATTATTAATGCACAAAATGTATAAATTACCTGCAAAGTACCTTTTGATTAACTAAATACTTTTGTAGAAATGACAAACATTAGCCACGTCTACTAACGCTAGGTTGCAAATTTAGTGGTGGTTTGACACATGCGTAATGAAAATGATATTAAATGGCAACGTTGCATTAGGCAATGAGTATTAAATGTCTGGAAATATCTCACATACCAAATTAAGAAATAATCAGGTACGTTACTTTTGTGGCTATTTGTAAAATGCACATTGTAAAGATAATTCTTAATATTTAAATTTATTTTTTCTTTGACTTTTTAGAATACATAATATTTGTTTACTAAAATTCAGCTAAATAACAAATTACATGACTTTTTCTCATTCTATGAATAAATCATTAATTACCTGCAACATTTCAATTAACATATCTGAGAGGAATACATTCTACAGCAAAGCCGCATATTAGACATTAAAATGCCTACACCGTTTTATTTTCACATTCTGCATACGAATCAGGTTTCGGCGCAAACAATCTTCATTAAATCATGAACAAAGTGATTAAGAATTAAAATTGTTTTAATAATATAACTTCCAATAAACTACTTATTACGAGAAGAATAATTGTTAAACTAAATAAAAAAGAAAAAAATGAGATTCTCCGATAGATGCTCTGGATAAAAAGTACAACTCTACTGACAAAGACTTGTTGACCACAACCATGAATTGTTAATGAAAGAAGAAAAAATGATTTTAAAAATTTCAATTATATACATAATGTACATGAATGAACAATAAATCTGCAAATTAAAAATAAACTGTAATATAAATGAGGCAATTAAAGTAACAGTTTGCAAATATCCTGAAGAGAAGAAAAAGAAAATGCATAAAAGTATTTCTATAAAAACAACTGCCTCTTTTATATTTAGCAATGTATAGGTGAGAAAAACAAGAAACATGTATATAGACTTACTTATTCCACTTGTTAGCTGACTTCTTAGCAGGTGACGCCCAATTAGGCGGATACATTCCCATTTCCATGTCCTCATCTTCTTTGACCTTTTTGCCTGGTTTCACCTTATTTGATTTGTCACCTTTGCTTGGAAATTTAACCTAAAATTGCAATAAAATAATTCAGTACCTTCAAATTTACATAGTCCAGGAAAAAATTGCACTGTAATATTAGCATAGCTTTCAATTATTTTAAAACCTTATTTGTGTAATGCTATATTAATTTAATAAAATTTATATTAACATATTAAAATATCGAATTAACAAAAATTAAAAATACAAATAATATACCATAATTGTAGCAAAATTCCTCTCTAATTAGAAATAAAGTTAAAATATGGAATGCCCTTAAAATTCAGGTAGTGACAAATGTGTCAAAACTAATGTGATTTAAGTAAAAACACAAAAATCCAATAGCAACAAATTTATTGTTCTTATTTTTCTTAATCGCATCTCCTTGTGAAACAAATTTATTTTTATCTCTCCATGGAGCCCTAACAAATAAACGAGTTGCATCACAATTTCAAAGTGGATGTGAGTCAACAATGGTGTAAATAAACAAGCTTAGCCAAGTTCACACTAAACTTCCCGGAAAACCTATTTTAAACAGACATCATTTTCTGCAATAACCGTATATCAAAAATGTCATCACTTACGTACCTATGTGTGAAATAACTAATGAATTGTGAAATGAAACTAAAAATATAAAACACATGTAAATACATCAACTGTGAGATACGAACCTTAAATCCTCCAACACGTGGCGATGCCTTAGGTTTGGGAATATCAGCTGTCGGTGTTGTGACCGCAGGTGCAAGTTTAGGACTTGTCGGTTTTGGTGTCTTCGGTGTTTTAGGTGTAGCAGTTTTCTTTTGAATGCTTCCGATAGAAGATTTCAATTTAGCATCCCTTATTATTTCCTTATCAGGATCATCGATGCCTAGTGGCTCTTTGAAGAATGTGAAATCATCTAGAGTCAGCTCTTTATCCTTTAAATTCTCGGAAACCTCCCTCATGGACCTAACCTTCTTCCCATTCGGAGTGTAGTAATAAATGTCACCATTGCGTTTCAATGAGTTATCGGAGGTCGCTCGATAGACCAACTCCCGCTTCCACCCGAATTGGAACGGTTTCAAGAAGTTTGGGTTACTCAAGTCAACAGACATTTTTGGCTTCTTTAATAGAGGTGTTAAGGGACTGTCCTTCGATTTGACAGGTGGACTATTACCGATGTTGTCAGAGGAATCATTTTCTTTACCAATAGAATCGTTATTACCATTCTCAACATGCTTTTTGTACTCGGACTTCGGAGTTGAAGCAGCGATCGAGATATCGCTGTATCTTTTATTCGGAATCCTAGCCCTCTTTCCTTTTCCAAATGTCTGCTTCGGCGGCAAGGTGATGTCGTCCTTCCCGTCGGATCCGAAATCCCCCGAGGTAGGCTCTTCTAGAATGAGAAAAAACATGTCAAAACCGTCAAAATTCAAATTTGGATCGGTATGGAAAGCTTTGTGCTACTAAAACGGCAAGTGGCAAAATTCTAACTAGCAGATTAATGTCACTCATCTGACAGGTGAAAAATAATCGGTAACCAGTAATAAAACCTATGGTTACTAAATTATTTTACGAGGCTTAAATCAGATTTTAGATAGATTGATTCTTTTATCTTCCAGGTGGAATCAATTAAAACAATTTAAGAACTGAAACATTATTTACGGTGGCAATGAACACATCGTTACAGCAAGTATTAGTTTTTTAATTAGGTTCCTATCAAAAAATTAACTTATTAATAACGTAATCCAGAAATTTTGAAATATTTATTTGATTATCGTTGCACGTACGATTAGTATTTTAAAAACTTTACTGTATTTTAAGAACATAGTAGCTAATGAAAATTGATGAAACAAAAATTAAATAAATAGAAAATAGAGGAAACTAAAATATAAAAATAATTCTAACACGTTTCTCAGCCACATATTAGCAATGTCAATATTACATGTATAACGGATACTTTTATTTTCACTGTGAACCACAAAACAACGTTTTCGTCAACCTATAAAATAATATGCTACTAGTAAGCGCTTGACTGGTAAAACGAGTGCCTGGAAAAGCGTGTCTTGTTACGTTGAACTAGGCATGATTTCACTAAGTACAAGTTCCAAGGTGGGAAGGAAAAGTCTAAAGGTCAAGGAATGGCTATGAATGAATGAAATGAGTAAGCAGCCAGATTTAATACATATGGAATTTTAAAAAATGTAAATTTAAATTGGTTATAAATTTTAACGTTAATTCAAATTTTAATGTTTACATTTACTATAAAAGAAAAAACATAACAGGTAGTTCAACAAATATATTTTGGTTATATGAAGAGATATGGTGCATATAGTTATGAAATAGTAGTATACTATAGAACTCGTTTGCGGATTCGGGCTGATTAATGAAACAGCATTTCGCTATAGTATATGAAGTTTGTATAGTTAACTGATAATAGTACAAAAAACAACCGCCCTTTAAATATTTTATGCATTTTAAAAATAATTAAACTTCTAATTGTTTTGCAAGTTGGTTAATGTGAAAGAATTATTTTAAATAAATCAAATGTTTACGGGTTTGTATTTTTTTAGTCTTTATCAAAAGCTATAAGATATATTAATAGTTGAGGACGATGGGCAAGCATAATATATGTGCAAATGAATGATTTTATGTTGAATGTGATTAACATGATTCACTTTACAGACTACTCATGGGAAAGAGTCTTAGTTGGGATATCATTAAAACCAAGCACCAAGCTGTTAAACTGAATCGTTATACAGTTACAAAACATGGGAAAACAAACAGAGGCATTCGAGCGCAACGAAACGTACAGTGAGTACTTTCTGCACTCTAGTTAAACAGTGGGAGTGTACAAAATACTGTTATATGAACATCACTCAAAGATAACAATAAGTCGTTGTTCCTTCTGGTTAATGGAATGATCAATTTTTAGTTTAATATGTGAATCCTTGCTTTAGTCATTGTGTATCATGCTAATAAAATTATAGAAAAGTTGAAAAAGATTAAATGTGTTTCTGCAATTTCCGAAAATAGGAAATTGATAGAATATGCGAAGAATAAATGGAAGTCTTGAAATTTTAACGTAATGATGAGAATTGTGTTTACATCCTTCATTTCAAACAAATATTTAGTATACTTTACTTATGGTAATCGAAGATATTTTCATAATTTGGAACACATGTGGAAGTACATAAAACCATCTTATCCTAATATACATTCAACAAATGTATTCATCATCGTTTCTAAATAAAATTTTATGCTGTTTTGAAGTACACATAATGTACTTGGGTGACAATTAGATCTTATTAAAACAAAAAGGTTACCCAAAGAATATAAAAATATTTTTTAAAATTCGGCTTCACTGTTTAGGAAATGAACAAATTTATTGCTACACATGCAGCATAAACTCGATAATATTAATAAATCCATTTCTCCTTTAAATATCAACTAAATGGAATAAAATAAATAATGAGATTCCTTTATGAGAGGCGTAAATTTTGCTGATTATCATATTTTTACCTGTGTAAAGTTTGAATATAAATGATTATTTATCACGAACAAATAAAGCTGTTCATATTACGCGTGTTTGTGTGATCTATTTGTGGTTAAAACGTTTAGTTTAATTGAAATCACCCTAAATATACGTATATAAAACCTACATGTATCCTCTAGATTAAAAATGCAATATCATAACTTTGTCCAGTGCTAAGCTGATAATGCAATGAATACTATCAATCTTTCAACAACTGCCTCCGCTCACCAACAACCTTATAATTAAAAATGTTTTATTAAATTGTTTGTATTAAGTGAGAATTATTATTATATCTAGAAAGAGTATTTATTTCAGTTCCATACGATGCTTAGTACAATTTTTTATTTCCAAAACATCCCCTATGTCATATTTATATTATTTATAAAATTTACAACTATTGCTCATTAGAAAGTCGAATTGCCTAATAGAAATACAATGAAACTTGAAGTTTCGATAGTTTAGATCCAAATTAATAGATAGATAGAAAGATATCATGGAGCGTACCCGTTTGCGTTTCAAATGCAAAAAAATAAATGTGAAATTTCTTCTATCGTGTGCCGTTCATACAATGTCATTTAAACGGCATAACTAGGTGGTCATGCTTGGCAGATATGGAGAATATTTTAGATCTCCGTAAGTGACACTCTGTCAATTGATAGTTCATGAAAATAAAAAATGTCTACAGTGATAGCTCGATTTTCGACGATAATCCTTTCGAACATGATCGGTGAAATCAAAAATCAACGAATACGGAGACAATTATTCTCATATGAATCAAGCAAATCGAATTAATTCGTTCAGGACAATTAGAAATTACAAAGCAAAAATACATATTGTAGAGAATTTTAATAACTTTAATAATGAAGATAATATAAAATTCTTAACCAAAAACGATAGGAAATTAAATATCAAATGACCACTCGAAAGAACTGGGGCTAGTTTTCAGGCGTTGTGTGCGTAGGTAGGTGTCTGTCCTTGACTTTGGATTGGTCGGACGTATTTGCCAAAAAATCCCGATTGTTTGAGACTTAAACTGCGGAAGATGATGGTAACAACGGTTTGAAAAGAGATGAAGGATAAAATGCCGGTGTTGTGTGAATAAAACTTAAGAATACGTGTGTGCCTTTTGTTTTCGAAAAATTAGTGCTGTCACGCCGCCACCGTCGAAATTTGAGACAACCAACGAAAACAGAGTCAACTTTTTCAAGACAATAACCGAAACATGTATAAAAATCATGGCATCAAGAGGTGTCTGAGGAGGGCATGCACTCTGATTGCAAGAAGAGTCTGCAAACGACGTCGTTGCGGAATAAATACTATCACAACTTATTTTTATATCAATGGACTTGTTCATCCTGCTAAACTGTTGAGTATAAATGTAAACATATATTTAGTAAATATTTTCCTTACAGACTCAACGATAGGTTCGAAGGTTGCTAGGACACATCATTTACGTTAATTTTAATTATAACTTTCAACGGCCGTTATTTAGAATAAACCTTATTAAACTGTTTAGTTGGTAACTGTGTCATCTTAAAATTCAGTTGTTCTGGAAACAATTGAAACTTATTATGAACAACTTCAAGTAGGTTAGTTTGTGACGTTTTTTCCGGGTAACCGAGTAGCCGAGGTTGACGATATTAAAAAGAATTTTGGGAATTTCGAAAATTGATAGGTTAAAAAAAAAGGAAAATCATAGTTGAACTGGAAAACGAGTCAAAATATTAATAAAAAGGAAAGAACTAAATTGGGAGGTGCAGGTAGTTAAAAGGCTTGAAATAAGTGCGATGAAAACGATATGGGAAACTAAATTTAAAAGGAAAAAATAAGGGGGCCCAAAAAGAGGTGAGACGATCAAGAGTTAAGATGCTCGTTAACAAAAACATTGGTTAGAGAAGGGGAGAAATAACAGCAAAGGACAGGAGAAGATGGAAAGACCTACCTAGATGATACTATATTTCAGATTTAGCTTAAAAATGAATTGTATGTAAACTCGGAATAAAAGATAATATTTTAGTTAAAAAAATAGGAACTAAAAATAAGAAATGAAATAAGTCATTTAGCTATGCTAATTAAAAATAATTTAACATGATATTATTATTGTAAAAAAAATTACATAACTTTCAATTTTGATGGAGTTTTTGTTATAAAAATTAACTAATTAAAAAATTGTTTTAAATAATTTTTTTTAACTAAAATATCCAGTTGAGCTGTTCTATTGCAAAAAAATTAAGATGATGCAGAACTACAGCAAAAAAGAAAATTTGGGCAAAGGAACATTCTATGAAGACCAAATTTTTACCTGGAACAGGGATGTCTATAATTGGTTCGGAATGTAGCTGGTATTTTTTCTCTATATGAAAAGAAAGTGACCTTGAAAAGCATTTAAAATGCGCCCTGTCGTTTATTATATACCAGCCAGAGAATACCTAGAGGTATCTAATACGAGGTTATGTTTACTTTACATCACTGATAAAATGGAATCTTACTGCTGCGTATAGCATTAAATAAATACATACAACAAAGGTAATGTTGTATAACTACATAAAGCTAAGTGTTTGAAATGTTTACAATAAAGAGAATGATAGTAACAATAATAATAATAATAAAACATGAATGTATTAAAGAACATTTAAGAATTAATGTGTTATGCGAATAAGGTCTAATAAATAATAATGTATGGTATAGAGAGCAATTGTTTCAGAAAAAAGACTAACGTAGTATCGTTTATGAGTATTCATAAGCCACCTGTTTGATTTTTTAAGTTGAAAGTTGTAATATAAGTGATATATTAGGTGAGATTGTTTAAATTATGAATAGGTAAGTATAAATAAACAGATAGGGATTAAAGAAACTCACCTCTCATATCACCAGTTCCATCGGTATCTTCTTGGCCAGAGCTATCATCCAAAGGTTTGGCCTTGGAACTCTCCTCCGAAGCCATTTCCTCGGCTTTCATCTCGCTGGCCTTCCGCTTCCTTCCGTAACTGGTCCTGACCTCACTAACATCTATTCCCTTAGAGTCTCGGGTCTCAGCCTTCTCATAGCTCACGTCCATAGCCTCAACTCCATCTTTGTCACCGTTCACATTTGGCGCGTTTTCCGCAGTAACGGCGTCTGCCGCAGCCAAAGCCTTCTCCGATGCGGCCGCCGAAGATCTTCCCTTCCCTCTAGTCCTCTTACCAATCTGAGGTGTCGTTTCCATGGCTAGCGCTGATTTTACAACAATTACTCGAGTATGTTTTTGTCGAAAGATGCATACACAGCATCACATCAACGCCGTTCATTCAACATGCGTAATAATCGGAGGTGCTTTTTCTACCTTAACATTTGTTTGAACTCGCCTCGCTACTGTTCTCCTCCTGAATCCGATGCTTGAACGTCAAAGCTGGAAGATGCTAGTAGGAATCGCACTAGGACGCGGTTTTGTTGTCGAAAACGTGAAACCACGAAATTCCGATTGGAAAACGCTTTCTTTATGGCAGAGAAGCGGTTGAGGCTAGTGCTTTGGCGGCGTTTCGTAGGGGGCGCAGGCGGTCGCTTGTCGGTAACAAAGGAACGGCGGGACATTTAAATCTGGGGCGTCGCGGGTTGCCTATGCTAGCGATATACGCATTAGAAAAATGTAGTTTACGCCTGGTGCCACATCTCAGCAATTAATGAGGCCGTGTATTGTTAAACATTAGCAGTATTTGCAAAGTAGATGATTCCCCATTCTGATGTTCATATATTCTGATATATATATCATAAGTTGATGCTAATCGGATAACAAATGACAACATTATGACGTTTCCCCCTAACCAAATTTCTTCTCTTCTTCCTCTTGTTTTCTTCCTAGGACGTTGGTCCAAGCTCCTCTCAGGAGCTATTTAGCCATCTGGTGACGTAAGGAATGGTTAAGTTGAAAGTCTTGTCTGGGTATAATTCATGCCGTTCATCATTAACTTTAACGATTCAACTTTTATGTTTTATATTGTTCACTAGGCCAATATTTTACAGTTACTGTAACTTTAGATAGATACCCAGCATGCAAAGAAACGTAAATGTTTCATATCGAATGCGTAACCTCGAGATGAGATTACGTTGCGAGAGACGCGGACAGACATATTAATACAATAGCAACTGTTAGGGGGATATGACCGGCTCGTTTGCATAATTAATA
>JAWQRP010003526.1:0-13228 GCA_033557875.1 Quadriops clusia
ATTTAAAAAAAGTAAAAATAAAATTAAATTAAAGTACTGGAATGGTACGGGACGGGACGAGACGGGGCGAAACGAGAAAGAGATAAAGAAATAGAAAAGATGAGGAAAATAAAATATATAATCTATTAAAAAAAAAGAAAAAATATTCTTCTCATTCAAACAATGTCTTGGCCTCTCTTTCCACTTCTATCATGTACACTACACTTTTGCCCCTTTGAAAAAAACCATTCACTCAAAGTGTCGTTCGAAGAACGACGGGCCTGCTAGTTTACTATAATTTCTTAGCTACAACTAATTTGTAAAAAGTGTTAAAATTAATTCTGCATTCAGTACTGCAATGAACTCCAATTTGTTAACAAACAAAGAAATGCTTATATCTATTTAAAATAAAGAATATTAATTGACTTCCAGTACAAGATATTTTGATTTCTGTCATTTACACATTCGAATAGAAATGGCAGTTTCATAAATCAGGTTAGAACCAAAGATGAAATTTGTTTATGATGTGGAAAGCAATTGGGTCTGATTTATAGAAATAAATATGTATAATAATAACATCGAATATGTTTAAAGAGAAAGAAACCTTACTAATTACCAGCTATTAGTAAGCAATTTAGAAAGGCACAACATCATTTTATCCTCCTGGTTTTACCAATGTGCATTAGGAACCAAAAACTTTAATAAAATGATTTGTGCCAGCTCTCGGCGAAGCAAAGATTCCAATAAATTGCTCCTTTATTTCCTTTTTCTGCTTAATTTTACGTCACATAGCATTCAAAAAATAACAGGATTTAAACTTTTTTTTACAAAAAAAATCAAAACGCCTACCTGTTTTTGCAGAAATGTTCTGGAATAGGTCATAACTTTCGAAGCCGACCCCTTCTGTATAGGCAAACTCTTTCGCAGAGTTGCCGGCCTGACGTCAGAGAAACCCTTTAGCCTGGAGCAATGTTTTATGAACTTCCCAAAGGGAAGCGAATTCTGGGAAAACCGGGATGAATTTTTCAAGCATAAAAAATTAACTCTACCTTGAGCGGGGATGATTGCCAAAACTGCTCTAACTTAATTTACAATAAACATCTGAGGCACTTTATCCGTACTGTTGAACCTATCTGAGTAGAGGACATAGATAACAAATTAATTTCAATTTTTTAATGTGTTTGTATGCATTCTGCAGAAACTGATATGACCTAATTGTAGGTAGTTGTAATTAAAAAACACATATGTAAGATTATTTATATTAAGAATTATTTTGTACATATAATATTTACATATATTTACATAAATTAGTTTTAAAGATTTTTATTTGTTAGGCACTGGAGTTATCTAAATTGGAAGATATTCAATAAATTTAATAAATGTGACTAGTTATAACTTAACGCCTAAATGTAAACTAAGCTTAAAGCAAAATCAAAAGTAGAGGGTTAACATACATTATCCAGTAAATCGAGTGATCACTGGCTTTCTCGATAGCGTAAATATAAAACTTATCGATACACTAAAACAGAGTAAATACTTCGGTTTAATAAGAAAAAAATAAATTAAAAAAAAACCTGAATAAAATCATTTGGAACTTTGGATTACAAGTGGATAGTCACATGCCCAAAATTCCAAAATCTTAACAATATAAGTACCTATATTCAATATTTAGTCCATTTATTCCCTAATAATGCATTTAATATATTTATGTAAATTTACTTTTTAAATTATCATATTTGAAAAGTTAACAGGTGATAAGAACTGTTAAAAAACAAACAACTAACAATAAAATATATAATAACAATATGTACTATATAAATTGCAATGAATTCCCTATTTGGTTCCAAAAACAATTTTGAAATTTTTTAGCAAATAATTTTTAGAATTAGCTGATCAGAATTGTATGAGGTATCAGTACTTTTTAATGCGCAATATATGTATATATATATTAGAATAACTTTACTTACACAAATTATGTTAAATTTTTTTTTACCTTAGTTCTGCATTACATCCCACTCGTTTAAAATGCCGTACGGTCTCAAAATATAAAAATTTTAAAATGTTCTTAATACTTTATTAAGATTGCTTTCTTGAAACGTATTTCCTAAGAGGAACCTGCACTTTTGCCCAAAACAAATGGCAAATACTTTTCTCACAATTACGCACAGTCTTCATGAACATACATTTTCATACAAAATATTATTTATTTGTGTACCTGTAACTTTACAATGGAAACCTTTTTATTTATTGTACGAAAATAAAGTGCACTATTCATTAAATGCGATCATATTGAAATTTGGAAAGTAAAATATTTATTGCATTGTATCTAAAGGAAACAAATTCAATAATTACAATGAGCAAATGGTTAATAAAAATGTAAACACACAAGAGAAATAATAAAGTTTTCCATATATATTATTTTACAGAATTTTACAAAATTCTGCATTTCCAATATTTCTTTTGGTAAAGTTAGGTAATCCGTAATTTAACTCCTTAAATGTTGACTACAAAAGACATACAGTGCATACTTCCAGTGGTATTCAAGGGGTTAATCTACAACCTTTCTCTAATACTCGTTTTACACAGTGATTAACAATTCGTAGTTAGTAGCTATAATAAAAATCAACTTGTAAAACTCTTCAGTTAATGTTCTTAGTATTCTTATCCATAGTACAATAATTTACAAAGCAGAATTACTAGATAGCAACTTTATTACATTACGAATATTTTACTCGGTAAATCATCATACCACAAGTACCTATGTAAAGTTACATATTAATATATCGTTGAATTTATAATACCGGACCATCTGTCAATAATACAATGAAAACAAATTAGCGCGTAAAAACACGTAGAAAAAATTATAAGGTTAAAATAAACAAAATTATCTGCAACATATACAAGAAAACATCAATATTTAACCACAGCCAAAAAGACTAACAATATTAATAATAACCTTTATAATAATGTTATTATTTTATCTAAATGATGTAAAAGTGGAAGCAACATTTGTTGCTTTTGTCTAGCAATTCAATTCTTGGAACACCGTTAACCGTTAACGTATTTACTAAATTAAGTAATAATGTTCAATATTCGATGTTGAACAAAATTTTACACCTCCTGCTGGATTTCTACTTCATGAAAAGATAGTCAGCAAGATTGTATCAAATCTAAACTGTACACTGTCGATATAATATTTACATTATAAATATGTAGATGCATTTTCCGGCATTAATAAACTTGCTTTGTAAAAAATTTTAATTAGTAGCACATTGTAAACATATTTCTGAACTTAGTGTTTTTGAAAGAAATTTAAAATAGGTGAATTATATAGTGATATAGATAAAAAATGTTTTATAATAAAAAAAAGTTATATTTTTAATCAACATTAATATGGTTTAATTGATATGTTTAGTTGAAAGAATATAAAGTTTAAACAATGTCTCCCTTTTTGAACCCTTTTCGTCTGTAATATTGTCCACACTCTACAGTTAGAGTTAAGAATAAAAATGTGCCAAAAGCAAGTTTCAAGCAAGAAAAATTAGACCTAATTTATTTGGTAATCACAAGCAACTTGCAACGTCTTGTGTTTGATATGCCATCTGCAGATCAAATACAATATGATTGCACCTTTCATCATTGAGCAACAAGGGAAAAAAATTATTTGAACAATCGCTAGCACGTTGATGAGTCCCATAGTCTACTATTGTTCAGTTGTAAATGGTTAGGTGGTAGTGGTGCCTGTTGTTTGCTACCAACTATAATAAAAACATTTTTTTATAACATAGAACATACAATGTTCATGAATGTATTTCCAAGCAGACATGAATACTTCTAATACTCGAAACACTTAGATTTTTCAACAATTTCTTGAAAGAATTATATTGTATCGGCAGTATTTTTCTTCATTATATTTATTCCTCGACTTCCTGTTTCTAATATGCCGTTTTAAGCTATAAATGTTATCTATTATCATCACTGAAAATTTTAAAAAGAAATCATCATTAGTCCGAAATCAAACATTCCTACAAGTCCTAGTTCCTACCCCAAAAGATTAATAAAATATTTAAAGAAAATTATTTCCTATTATTACCATTCTTACTGAATCTAATACCTAATAATTTTGCTATTATTTCAAGTACTACAATCGAGTATTATCAACATCATAATATTGAAAAAATTGGAAATGCATTCATTTTAAGTTGTTTTAAAAATTGTTTTAGTGTAAAGTCTAAACTATTTACAAGTTCTGTTTTCGAATACGTCACTTTAACCAGTTTGATATTAGACGAAAGTGGCCATGCAATAGTAGTAGATGGAAATAATGTTATCATGCAGCAGTCTTCTAACAGTGTGATTCTAAAGAAATAAAAACAAGTAATAAATAAGCGCAGATATTTCTGTTGCCAAAAAGATAAATAACAAAGTAATATTCTTTAGAGAATAAAAAATTTGTAATTGAAGCGGTCATTGTTCATATTCATGTGTCTGAATCTATCATCTATCAAATTACATCTCCCTATTCAACAATGACCGTTTCAATTTTATGCCATACTTTTTATTATCTCAAATAAAATAAGATTTTATTATAAGCTTTAAAGTTATTTTAATATGTGTAGTTGGAAATAAAGTAAAACTAGAATTGAAGAAAGAAAACTAATAATGTTAATTGATGTAAAAAAGGATCATATTGACTTTGTAACGTCATTAATTACTAATCAATTCTTAACTTTTTAACTAAAAAATAATATTGAACATTCAAATAGTAACTATCTACAAATTTAAGAGATAAAAAAATCATGGCACCATAACCCACGGTTAGTCGGGCCAATTTTTGTAGGAACTTTTGCAATGAATTAAGTAATTATAATAAACGTATCATGTTTTCTTAGTGTAAATATATAAGAACTTTTTCTAACCAGATTATGTAGGTCTTTTCCTCAAGCCTTCCTTTCAAGGTGCCCCAGACATTAGCTCCGCTCGTAAAGTCCGCCACTGACAGTCTGCTGACTATTTTAACCTACAAAGATCAACGTCGTGAACTATGATTAAAATGGCGTTCCCACAATGTTACTTGAGGGTTCAAATAGTCAGTGGACTGTCGATAATCAACTATACAAGCAAAGCGATTGTAACTTTCTCCTCTCTACAAAATCTCTCACTTGCTTCATTCAATAAAAGGCATTTCTGCATTTATATTTCGTTAAATATTTGTTTGGTTCCCTCTTAAAAGCCTTCTTAGCACCTTTCGTTCGTAAATTTTCACTTTTTACTCGTGAACGAATTATTCTCTTGTTCAAAATTATCTGTGATATCCTTAATACATCTTTCCATTCTAAAATTCTGTTTAGCCCCCCAGCTTTTCACTATACTAATTTTTATTTCCTTCTCTTCGTCACATTTGTTTGCGGTCAGGACTCCTAGATATACTACCATACTTCTTTAATTCCATAAACTTTGTCTTCCCGACGTTAAGTTGTGGATCCCTAGTTCGTGCTGATGTACTCAGTTTTTTGTAATGGAGGATGAGAAATTAAACAGTAAATTTAGGAGGGGTATTAGGTGACAATCATTTGATTTGCATTGAAGATAAAATTTATAGCAAGGGATTGTCGCCTAATGCCCCTCCTAATTGCTGTCTAATTTTATACTTCATCTATCTTGTAGTTCCATATTACTTCCTGTTATTAGCTTTACTCGTTGAGTCGATCATTGACAGTCCACTTTCTTTTGTCTCCATTTTTATCTATTGGTGGGATAATTACTTTATTCCACCTTTCGGACATTTTTTCCGTTACCTAGATTTCAGATTTTTGACTGTTATAACTTGGTAATATTCAGTTACGCCAAATTTCATCAAAGTCCTGTTTCCACTTTTCCAGTTTTACCTTCATCTTCTGTCAGATTTCTTTTTTTAACTTTTGTTAAATATACTTTACTTTTTGTATTCCTATAAATCTTTCTAACTTCTTTTTTCTGATATTTCGATTCTGCCTCTATTACTTCATTCTCGATAGTCTGGTTTTTTCAGCTCAATAGTCTCTTCACTTTCCTCCTTTGGCAATCGTAATTTTCTTTACTTTGTTCTGTCCATTCATTTATAAAATTGTTAACCTTTACGCTCACATTTATATTTCAGGAACTTTTGCTTTTTTGTGGTTTTATTTTATCTCTATTACTTTATGTTGCCGTTTTTATTGTTACTCTCACTCTCATTACAGTTACCTAGTGCCACCTTCCTTCTACATTGTTACTATTCACTTTTCCATTCATATCTATCGTTTCCTTGTTTTCTTCATAAATTCTGCATACGACTTCCTGAACTTTAATCCCACCAGGAAGTAATTTGAGTTGCTTTCTGCTCCTCGACATGGTCTTACTTTCGTAATTAATGCTGCGTTCTTATTTTGGATTAGTATGTGGTCTCTGTTTCGTGTATGGTCTTTCCGCAATCTGCAAATTCCCTTATTTATATCTTTCCTGTGAAAGTTGATTTTTCAGACCTGTGATATTATTCATAATCTCAGTTCATATTTTCTCTCTTTCTCAGTTTTGAAATTAATAGTATTGAATATTTACATGGAAACTTTCTAGAAATTTAGGATATAAGAAAAACATGACACCATAACGCATGGATAGTTGCTCTAATTTCAGGCTATTTTAATTAAAATAAAAATATTATGTTTTCTGAATCTAAGTGTACCGTACACTCGGGTTACTTTGGCCCTGGGGTTCTTCTTTGGCCCTGATTTAAGAAAGAAGTAAAACTTCTCTGATTACCTTCAGGAAGCAAATTTAATACTACCTGTCCGAAAATAAGAATCCCATTTTATATACAAATTTTTATTAAAATGGGACTCTTATATTCGGACAGAGGGAGTACTAGTTAAGGCAGTTTCCGCTGAACTAGTAAAATTTGCTCCCTGAAGGTAATCAGAGAACGTTTTATTTTCTTCTTAATTTTGGGTCAAACAATTACCCCAGGGCCAAAGTAGTTCGGGTTTACGGTACAAATGGTAAAAATTCTTATAGAATGACTAACCCCAGGTTAATACAGGAAATACAACTACTTTACTAACAACCGATTAAAACTATCATCTACGTTTATAATGAAAAGACAAACATGCCAACATATTTTTAAGAGCTAACCTTGTTTGCTACTGTAAACTTTTGGTACTCTTCGAAATGCTGGTGGCTTGGGAAACTCATGTACTGAATGAAATTGATCAGCAAATCTGATGTCCAGATCTGTCGGTGAAGAAGTCCTTCTTCCTGCAGCACCATCTCTTATTGAAGAATGTCTAGGAGGGGGCGGTGGAGCATTGTTAGGAATCTAAATGATAAATATTAAAATTTTATTAGATATTCAAGGACCCTTCAGAGGCAGCCTGTGATACATTCATCAAAAATTAGAGATATCTTTGAGAAAGAATAAGATATCGCAGTGAAGGAAATGGCATAATTATTTTCTATTTACTTGCTCTCTAGCATTATATTGATCCTAACTTTTTCTTAAAAAAATATAAACTCACATGTTAAAATGTTAATAAAAAAATTTAATTTAAGAAATATATGTATTATTAATTAAATAATACTCCTATGCTTATGTGTGTAGATGACATTATTTGCTTATTTATAATCATATTAAACATAATAATTTATATCGCTAATTACATTCATAGATAAACGCCGACTTTTGCAAATTCTTTTGTTGGCGATGTGCCTCACATTTCTTACGAGGGACTTAAAGACAAGTAATTTCGGAAAATTACAAATGCTCCATCTAACAGAAATGAAATAAAAAAATACACCATTACCATTTATGTGTTTGGACAAGTTGGTTTGCCATCTTTATCTATTTACATTTTAAACGATGTATTTGAAGAGCATGAAGGCAAGAGACTAGCAGGTAAAATAAAGACGGAAGGGGCACGTTTATTTACATTTAAGAAAGTCATATGTATATATATATAATATTAGAATCACCCTATGTACAATATAGTTATTACGTAAATTTTAAAATATGCAGTTTATCTTGACTCACTTTATTCAATTTGTTTGCTTTGATATTGGGTGTTTTGAGCCTTTCAGTTTAATTACTTGTCAGGATTTCAAAATGTTTATTTTTCGACGTTTCGCCAAACTATGTAGGCATAATAATAATAATTCTATAAACTTTAAAAGACACGTAATTAACATCAACAAAACATATGACATATTACTCCAAAATTAACATCATGGGTTTTAATTTAATACACTCTTTACATTGATTTCTAAAATGACAACATAAGGCGATACAGTAACCTATTCGGTCCTATAGGAAAGTAATGGGAAAAATGGAAACTTGTAAGAAGGATAACGAATTTATTTTTTAACCGCTTGCAATGAAATTTGAACCCACACTAGAATTTATCATTGTCCGTCGTCACATTGAGTCAGATTTTCAAGATTTAAATTTAAATAAAAGGGGGTGAGATATGCAGTGGTGAATTTACCCCTAACTTTGTATCAAATAAATACTCTAGTAGACAACTCTAACCAAAAATCTAAAAGATCAGTTCCTCCGTATATGTTTGCGGATTGATTTCCAGTAAAAATAATTGCAGTTCATCGATTAATAACGTTGCTAAATTTTTTTGCGTAAACCCTTACAAATTTGTTATACAGTTTAGCTGAACACTCTTAAGCAGAAGTAGAACGTATAGTGACAGTGACAGTGATTTTATTTTGTCAGAGTCGGTGACTAGCCAAATACCTTCTTAATGATGCCTATATAGTTTGGTGAAACGTCGAAAAATAGATATTTGAAAACCCGAAAAATAATTAAATTGAAGGCTCAAAATACCCAATTTGGAAGCAAACAAATATTTTGTAAATTGTTTTAGTTCTCTGAAGGTGTAATTTACTAATATAAAGATACTGCCTGTTTATATTAACGAAAGATGAGTGACCTAAACAATGGTTTATGTATCTTATTATTATGAGCGGTATACAACAAACTTAATAATTGCTATGACAAAAATAATCGGTATTTGGTGTGCCTCACATAAACAGCTAAAACATAACTGATCAACCAGGTCGTCACGAAGGCAGGACAAATGTTTAGCAAGTTATTTGGTGTTAAGAATTTGTTTCTGGAACGATAGATATCCTTTCGATAGTTATCGAACCAATCAACTGCCAGAATCAGTCTGATTTCAATGGTGATTTTTAAAGTAGCCATAGCTGATTGGTTCAATTACTATAGTATTCAAAGGATAAGATATCTATCATTTCAGAAACCAGGCATAAGAGCAGTGGTGTTGTTTTGCTTGCATTATAATATATGATATCTTATGTATTGCGTGTGTTATTCTCAATATCCTAACCCTTTCCCCAGAGTTCCACTTTTGTTAAATAAACAGAATAGCTTTATCAATAGGGTAAGTATTTTCAAAAACTTGTAGATTATATATGTTTGATTATTATGCGTCACATACCGGAGAAACGTAGCAGAACTATACCTGGAAGAACCAAACTTCCACAGATTTGGGGGGCGACTGTACTACTTAAAAAGTATTAAATTACCATAATTTGCTTTCCCGCATCAGAACGGTCACTTTTGTCAATGTCGTGTCTAAATACCTTAAACACAGGCTACAGTAGCCTATGACTGTTCTGAGATGTATGAGATGTGCAAATCGTCATTTGCTACTTCTTAAGTTGTATATGCAATAGGGTCATTTGCAAATAATGAATGCAGGGTTAGTGAACACTATTACCACATATAACCAGATGAAAATTTATATATTGAAAAATAAAGACTTAAAAAATAAAATAGAAACTTTTTAAAGATAGTAGCATTATGTATTTAAAACAAAAACTTACAGCAGGTGGTGCCCTCGAAGGTTGGTGATTTGTCCGATGCGGAGGAGGAGGTGGGGCCTGGTTTGGAGCTTGAGGAATCGCATTTGGCGGAGGCGGTGGTGCATGATTCGGGGGTTTCACCACATTCATTTTGCTCGGTGGAGGAGGGGGAAGTGTTCCTTGATGTGACAATGATATCGAAGGGGAAGGCGAGTGGCCTGTCGAATGAGGAAGTGTGTGGGTAGGTATTGAAGGAGGAGGCGCGTTTGGCCGCCCGTTCAGCAATGGTCTCATTTTGTGACTTATATTTCCAGTACTCTGAGCGAGTGTGTGATTTAATACCGACGATATGTTTCGCACTGTCCCAAATTTATTGTTATTTTCAGGACTCTGAGGCGATGGAGATCGGGGACTTCTCATGCTATGTGCCCGGCTAATCTGTTTGCCGTTAATCAACAACTTCTTAGGTGGGGCTGCAGGTTTTCCTAAAACAAGACCAATTAATGATTAGTATATGTGAAAAAATAAACCAATGCATTATTTAAAATGTTATTATTTGCACAAGAGAAAACATACCTACTATGTATTGTGTTCTCAAGGAAACTTTAAAATAGAATATTTAAATGCACAGAGGAAAATGCACAAATTAAGATAAAAGTGTTTACACAAATAATCATAAAACTTATCACAAACATTAAGTGCTTTGTACTACTATTCAACTTTTTGTATTGAATTTTAGAAATTTCTGTCCAATTTAGAATTACTATTAACTTAAGAACTTTTTTTATTATTACAAAATTAATTTTTCATATTGCACCTACGTTGAATATTCGAAGCTCTTTTAAAATTACACAGTTCAAAGTCATTGCTAGAAATTCTTACCGTTCAGTGTTGGTGGTTTTGGGGCCAAATTCGGTTTGCCATGGTTTATAACAGGTTTCACGGGCAAATTGTTGTTATGCGACGAATCAGGAATGTCAGCAGTTGGCAAATTTACGTTACTCGCTGCTTTCCTATGCAAAGTGCTTGAGTTTGCAAATCCAGCTGTGTTTATATTTGGTGAACTAGAGTTATGATGCAAACCATTTGAATTACCATTTCTGGTCAGACTCGGTTGCCTATGTGAATCATCAATGTTCTGGAAAATTTAAATAAAATAAAAATTCCTATAGATAAACAAAATTGGGGGTAATAAGATTGCTCTGCTGCTTTACCTGAAGTGACTAAGCTTATTTGGATAATAATAGCAGGAAGTTTGTTTACACAGGAGAGGAAGTTTACAAATCTACTAATTAAATTTGTCGAAGCAACTGCAATGTTCATGGTTTAAATTTTAGTGAAAGTAGATAAGAAAGCATGTTTATAGAATTTGGTGCCACAGGACCGTAAAACAGCTAAATGAATTTGTATTGTGATTCATTGCAGGATATTAATAATTTTTAATTGAATATTACTAACTTAATTTCGTTTTATTACTTACATTTCTAATTGGTGCTGGAGGAGGTGGTCCCCTGTTTTTGTTGTCACTTGCCATTTGTTTCTTCAGTTCGTGTTGTATAGTAGAGAAGTTTCTGTGGGAACCAACTTGTGGTGACGTTTCGTGTCTATTTAAATTACTACTAACGCTAAGATTATTGCTACTTGAGTTATTACTAGCACCACCTGAAAAAAAGAAAATTATTCAATGAATAGTATAATAAGAAACGATTAGTAATTGTTTATTTAGGAGCAAGATAAAAAGTTTTCAATACAATTCTATATGCGAATGCTGAATGAACAATTATTGTCGTACAAAGAGTATGTTATAATTTTGGTATGTACAACACTTAACAAGGTGTATCCTGTTAACAAATGTATACTTGCAGTATAATTGTTCAGTTAATTAATTGAAATGTGGATAGCAATTTGTTTAATTAAAATAATAATAGAATAAAAATTTATTAACTATTTACGGTATTGACAAACATGCTTTAAATTTGCACTGTCGCTTATTGTATGATAATAATCAAATTTACGTGATTTCAATATGTACATGACAATCATGTAGGAAATTAAAAGCATTTTTATGACAAATAATATTTGCGAAAGATGAAAGACTATGTAATCTTCAAACAGGAAAAGGGATATCAGGAAATATTGATTACTAATATTGACGTAGTGATAAGTTTGGTAAACACTTCCTTCTAATTGGCATTTACCTATTTGACGTCCAGTTGGCCTTAACTTTGGCATACCCCCAGCAAAAAGGCCCCCTAAACCTAAACCGTTGGGCATTTGGGATGGGGTTGAGTTAGAAACAGTACCACCTACAGAAGATTTTGCATTGGATGCCCCTGTAGATGATGATACTTTGCCTGCAAGGAATTAAATAAAATAATCAAATAAATAAATTTATAATGATACAAAAATAATAAGTGAAACTAAAATGCAATTGCTATTTAATTGCAATAAGATGAAATTAAGAAAAAATATGAATAAATTAAAATTTAACAAATAAAATATGCTTAATAAATTAAAGTACAATAAATAAAAAATATTAGAGCAGTGACAGTATAAATCGTAGCACAAAAATAGCTTTGTAAATAGATTTAAATTGTTTTAGATTTTTTCTTTTCCTAATGGTTCCATGTACTAACATGAGAAAGTTGGAATGCAAAGGTCTACTTTGCATCATGTACAACAACTAGGGCAGACGTCTGTCCTCTACTCAGGGTTCAATAACTTTACTCACTTGTGCCTTGAAATCTAATTTATACTTAAATCTAATTATTTGTATCTGGAAAAATCATTCAAATTTGTTCAATAGCTAAAGCAGATTAGTGCGTTACAATTCTAAGGAATACACGAGCAAGTTTTTTACCAAATCCTCTATTTACATGATGCCGTTAATTGAGATGTCAAATTTGACTAATTGAAGTTATAAATTCATTTGCTGCTGACTGTCCACAGTGTAGTTGTGATTGTTTATCATCAAAGTTGTTTTGATTATTTAGCACTTACCTAACACTGGAGCACTTTTATCATTTGTGACTGTCTTCTTTAACGCAGTGCCTTTCCGAATGGATTGTAATAAAGCTGATCTGTTATCCGGCCCACCGCCACCCCCTTTCGGAGGGGCAAAAGTAGGCGGTGGAGGTGGCGGAAGACCTCCGGGTGGAGGCGGAGGTGGCGGTCCAGGCATTTTTTTTAACTATCCACTAACCTACAACAAAAATAATATTGAATAATTGAGAAACATTATATTAAAAATCATTATTTATACATATTACAAAAAAAAATTTGTATAAAAAATATTATTTGAATTAAAAATATTATTCGCATTAAAAATAAGATTCTCAAGAAAAATTATTTCAGTTTATAAAAGTACGATGAAGTTACAAATAAAACAAAATTTAATTCTTGA
>JAWQRP010003527.1:0-13227 GCA_033557875.1 Quadriops clusia
ATAAGATTAAATATATATATATGTAGGATAAAATGTATATGTGTACATGGTAATAAGTATACGTGTACATGGTAATAAATATATGTGTACATGGTTGCCCGTGATTTTTCACGGGCATTAACTAGTTTATACATAGCTATGCTAAAGTCAATAACAAATATATCTGACAGCATGAGTTAAGTGTTTTCGCCAAAATTCATAATTTTAGTATACACATAATAGTATGTATTGTAACGAATTCAATGTCGGGGAACAAATAATGGAATCTCTAGGATTCCACTATTCCGGACATGACGTTCAAAAGTTGAAGGTCAAAGGCGCTTATGCCCTTGGATTACTGTAGAAAAATGTCTCAAAGTGATCGTCGTCGCAATAGGTTCCCAACGTTGAAATCCTTAGATCCAAAATCCTTGGAGTAGGGTGGCAAAATGCAATAATATTAAATCTCATCTTAAAAGGTATCCGAACAAAAAGAGAAGGTAAATAACTCAGTAAATCACCTGGTTCTCAAAACAAGTAACAAATGATCTATTGAGCAAAGACAGCAATATTTGAGGGTTAATTTATAGTACTCCCGGGAGATTATTATCATCACCATGTTAAGCACAAACGGGTGAATGACTAACCCAAAAGGTAGTGGGTAGTAGTATGTTTAGCATGTTCTTTCATGGCCACTGACTTCTATAGCTCTCGATCCAGATGAAAGACCACGTTAAATTTTCCTACCCTGAAAACAACCTTCCCCTTGTGCTAGAATCACTGCTTTCTGTAAGTCTGGTGTTGGAGCAAGTTGGAACTGACGAACAAACGACACGGTCTTAGGGGGGACAAATGTTTATCAAATTTGTAAGATAATGTGTAACATTTTAGGGATAGTGTTTAGATAGGTTTTTAAATACAAAACCATCGGAGACCCCCCCACCAACTCAATTCCCTCATTGGCACCTCAGAAAACCTCAGGGCGGCGTGTAGAGATAGTTTCTTTTAAATACAAAACCATCGGATACGTCCAGAGAGTTTCCTCCGGAAAACTATCGGTGAACAATGTAGATAAGAGTCTTGCTGAAAGGAAATCTTTAAATTAGTTAGGTTGCTGCAAGAAACATATAAAATTATTAGTTCCTGGAATAAAATATGATTAGTAATAAAATTAGAACAATCAGAAGCCCTGGAATACAGAAAAATAGTTAGTAGTAAATTAACAACAATAAATAATAATAATAGCAAGAAAATTATTCAAAGTCCTGCTATAAAATTGGGAAAATCAGAAGAATGCGAAAATATTTTAAGTCCCCAAGTTAAATTCGACGAAAATAGGAAATAATTCGAATTTTTCTAAGTCCCGAAATAAATTCGATAAAAAATAAGAAATAATTATAATTAATATAATTATACCGTATCTAAGAGAGTGAAGCCTTGTTACTTCCGAGAGCCGTGGCCGTGCCTAGCGCCCTCTCTTGGCGGCAGCTTGAAGCACTAACAACCACTTGGGTCAATCGGCGCCAGGCACTGGGCACTACACCATTAGGCCAAGTCATTCTTGGTTGCCTATACTGCTTAAGCGGTCGAGTTTCACCGGTTGCCTAATTTGGGTCGATACGTAGCGGTTCGCGAATTTGGAGCAAAAAATTTGATTTTCTTCAGTATATACATAAAAATTAGCATACTTACGTATATTTTTCTCAGCGCATATTTACGACATTTTCTACTTTGATTCTAGTGGTAACGTGCCCTTTACTATTTCCGCCAGAGTTCGGATATTTCGTAAAGAAAAGAGAATGTAGTAATGTGCTTTATAGCGCATGTGGAATTCGATGTGAAGTTGGATACGCCTTATCCGGAAGTAGCATAAGATTGTGTCAACAAAATGGTACCTGGAGCGGAAGCAGTCCATCTTGTCACAGTGAGTCAATTCCCTCAGGAGTATTTTCAAAATTTAACAAAATATTTGTAGTTAGAAGTTGTTCGAGGATCCCTTCCCCTCTACATGGCCTCATGAAGTGCGAGCATTCAGATTTGGGAAAAACTTACGATGACGAGGAAGATATGCCCGTAGACACAGTTTGTTCTTTCAAGTGCGGAAGCGGAAGAAGCCTTATAGGTTCTCATCAACGCACTTGTCTACCAATAGCCCAATGGGACGGAATAAAAACTACTTGTAAACGTAATTTTGATTTATTTACCTATCAAATATATGTTAACAATTATTTAAAATCGTTATATAAATTGCAGAATTAAAATGCAACCGCATCCCAAAACTACCCTACATGAAAATAGAACCCAAAAACTGCACTATTGGAAAGCAACCTTTTGGAAAAAAATGTAAGTTAACTTGTGCGGACGGGTTCAAACTTGTCGGGCCTTCGGAGAAAGATTGCACTGGTTTGTACGGCAGTTGGACAAACAACACTGCCATCAACTCTTGTGAAGATATAACTCCTCCTTTAATCAAATGCCCCGAAGACATCAGAGGAAGCACTTTACCAAGGAAAAAAATGGGAATTGTGAGCTGGGTAGAACCGAAGGTTACGGACAATTCAGGGTTAGAAGTGACCACATGGACCAAACCAGCTATCAGAAAGATTGAGGAATTCAAGTTCAAAATTGGGGCAACCACTGTAACTTATTTTGCCCAAGATGCGTACAAAAATCTAGCCAAGTGCAACTTCACCGTTTTAATTGTTGATGACGAGAATCCAACAATAGAAGAATGCGAAAGTCCACCGCCATTCCTCTCTTCCGATCCAAAAGGAGCAAATGTGAGTTGGGACGAACCCAACATCTTCGATAATTCCCAAGAAGTTCTAGTAACGAAAAGTCACGATTTTGGTTTTTTTGAAACTGGAACGACATTGGTAGTCTACTCAGCTGTGGACAGGTCAAATAATACCAACACTTGCACGTTAAATATCACCGTTCAACCTTCCCAATGTGAAGAATTGTCTGCCCCAGATTTCGGAAATGTAGAGTGCATACCATCTTCAGGTACGACTAACTGCGTCATAACGTGCCAAGAAGGATATGCTGTTCCTTTAAGTAGTTCCTTTGATGCCCAGGATGCTGATAATACATCTATTAGTTTCATTTGCAACGATTCTGAAGCCATTTGGTTCAATCCAAATGGGCACATGTTCCCAGAATGCACTGGTGAGTACTTTATTTATTTAATCCTTACATTTGTTAAACATATCTTAACCGATAAATTATAAAGGACAGATAAATTATAACATTATCTTATTAAAGTTACAGAAATTCCGGACGAGATTGTCCAAGAGGGCGAAATAACCGTTGACACTGATAAAACGGAAGACATTTGCAAAGATTTGACCAAGCTAAATGAATTCGAAAACGAAATAAAAAATGACCTCTTAGTTAACGTTTTAGGTGAATCCTGTACACCAGGAATGGATTGCAAGTTGCAGACTGTGGCCCAATGCGAACAAGACCTGCAATCTGAAGAAGAGAAGTTCAACATAATCAAGAGGGACATTTCCACCTCGTACCGCGTATCTTCTAAAAAATCGAAAAATAAAAAATACAAAGAGAAGATCAATCTAAAGTTCAAGTTGAATACGAAGTTCAACAAAAAAGAGCGGCAGAAATATAGCTCTAAGGCGATGTCCATGGACATGAGCTCGAAGATTCGCATGATGCAACTCTTTGGACCAATCAATAACACAACAGCATTCGCCTTCAAAATCAGGGATCCTTACATCCTGTGTCCCTTAGGATTTGCCACAAAGCGTAATAAATGTGGTAAGGACTAAATATCAAAATGTATTAATGAAACGAAACATTAAATTAATAATAGTAGGGGAGCCCGGGATGCTAAATTTGCAGTTACTAAAGCGTCATGGGGACCTATTGGATTGTGAAGATTAGGTCCTAAAATGAAAAAAAGTATAAGTTAAGTTTGCCATTTTAGTGGGGAGGAGAGCGTGTACAAATGTTCAAAAATGTAAAAAAAACAATCACATCGAAATACTCGAGCGCATCAGACATTCATAGTGTATACGCACTAGGGTAAAATACCTGATTTTCGCCCCCCCAGTTTTCGGCACCCCTGGCTATATTTTATAAATAATAAGCATCTCAAATAGCCGTAACCTATCTAAATGCACTTATTGGATACGAGAAGCACTTTTATTCATGTACATACAGTTTGCCCATTGTTTTACCGCTAATAATACCTTAAAAGTTCATTTGTTTAACAAATCTCGTCTAAAGCGCGCGCTTCTTGTAGTTTTTGATAAGCAAGTAGCATTTTTTGTACTCAAAATATTATAATCTTAAATGGGATAATTTCTCTTTTTCACAATTTCATCCTATTGGATATTTAGTTCTGTACAATTTAAATACAAATTGAGTTAAACATTTTCGTTATTTTATGAATTAATGTGTGTGCCGAAAATCTTGGTAAAAAACCAGTTTTCAGCACCTTAATGCCAAAAACTGGATACGCAATGATTAGTTTTCAGCACCCCTCATCAAATGATTGTAGCATGCCGGAATTTCCATATTTCAGCATGGCGAAACCTTTCTAATTCGTTACGTTTTTATAGGCGAAGATCTTAATGAGTTTTTAATTGGCCGGAATTTCCAGATTTCAACGTGGCAAAACCTTTCTAATGCGTTACGCTTTTATAGGCGAAGATCTTAATGAGTTTTTAAGAACAGAAGTTACTAACTGGTGGAAATTTCCAGATTTCAACGTGACAAAACCTTTCTAATTCGTTACGCTTTTATAGACGAAGATCCGAATGAGTTTTTAAGAAAAGTATCTTTCCGGTTGCGCTTATAAAAACCCAACTGCTTCTTCAAGCAGGGTTAGTTAGAACTGCAGAGTACGAAGCGACAGTTCTCCGATAGTTTGTATGCAATGTAAACATTGTTTTGTGTTATTAAAGTGAAGACAGAAGGAATGGCGAACGAAATGTTTAAAAAGAAAAAAGACAAGAAAACCAACATCTCTTCAAGAGTTAAAAATGGACCGAAGCGACGAATGATGAAAACCTACAACGAGGCCTTGATACAGGAAGCGATTTCAAGAATAAAAAATGGCTCCTTAACAAAAAAAGGGGCCAGTCAGCTCTACGGTATTCCGAGGCAGACTATCCAATACCGCATGGGTGGTCGGTTTGTAAAACCAAGAATAGGACCATCATCCATTCTTTCTGAGGAAGAAGATAAACTTCTCGTGCACTGGATCCTGAAGAGCGGACGAAAGGGGGTTTCCAAATCGTCGCCTCGATCTCCTCAAGAGTGTAGAGAATTTTTTAAAATCTTCAAGTAAAAAAACACCTTTCACTAACAGAAGGCCAGGTAAATCCTGGCTTAGAGGATTTCTAAACGGAAATCCAGAAGTTACCTTTAGGACACCTGGGACCATAACATTGGCTAGTGCCAACGTTAGTGCTTTGGACATAAGAAAATGGTTTAATAACATCGAAACCATTTTAAAGAAGAAGGCGTTTTCGATATCCTTGAAGATCCTGCCCGCATCTTTAATGGGGACGAGACCAGCTTTTTACTGTGTCCAAAAACCGGGAAAGTTCTAGCAAAGAAGGGCAGCAAAAATGTGTATGAAAATGACGTCGCTGCAGCAAAGAGCTCCTTAACTGTTATGTTTACGTTTTCCGCAGCTAGAGAGAGTGTTCCACCATTACTGATTTATCCTTATGTACATTTGCCTAAGGAAATCATTACATCAGTTCCTAAAAATTGGGGCATTGGGCGAAACGAAACGAGATGGATGAATGCATAAAATTTTTATGAATACATTGCCAATATTTTCGTTCCTTTTTTGAATGAAAAAAATGTAACAAAACCAGTCAACCTTTTCTTAGATGGGCACAAGAGCCACTTGACATATTAAGTAAGTGATCTTTGCAAAAAAGAAAACATTGTTTTGATCGCCCTTTACCCTAATGCGACAAGAATACTTCAACCAGCAGATGTGGATGCGTTTCGCCCAATTAAACTGGGATGGATTAATAAAGTGGCCGAATGGAAATGTGATAACTCGGGCGAAATAATCACGAAACAAAAAGTGGCTTCACTTTTAGAAAAAGTCTTAAATGAACATTTACGACCTGATATTCTACAAAACGGATTCAAAGCTTGTGGTCTTCATCCGTGGAATTCTTCTGCGATCGACTTCAGCAAATGTTTGGGACATTCAAATAGAAACATGGAAGAGAACAACGATGAAGATGGTTCGCCGATTCCCAAAACGCTAGATTTTATAAATTTCGGAGCTTGGCAGGACCTGAGATAATGAAAAATTTGATTGATGACGGCCCTAATGATGTTATAAACAATTGCAACTTATATGAACGTCTAGCAAAAGAAATTTATGATTTCTTCGGTCGCCCGACTCCAAGAATTATGGAAGATGGTGAAGAAGAGAATTTTGAGCAAGAATTTTCAGCACCGCATTCACGAATGAATCAAACAGAGTCACCGCCTCATACACTAGTCGACGAACCTGTGAGAATCAGTGACAATGCTAAACAAGACAGTTTCGAGCAAGTACCGCATGTATCCCAAGAACAGGGAATCCCGGAAAAACAAATGCAGATAAATCTTCCGAATTCACAAGCGTTAAAAGACGTATTGCATTGGCCTGCCAGTCCAAAGAGGAAAGGAAAACGATCGACAGAAAGGATGCCTTATGTCATATCAAGCAAACGTTGGCGAGAAATCATTGATGAAAAAAATGAAAAAAAGAAGAGAGAAGAAGATGCACAAAATGAAAGGAAGAAAATACGCGAGTTAAATAAGACTACAAAAAAAAGAAGGAAAAAAACACCTGAAATACCAAGGTCCCGGTAATAGAACAAAAAATTAAGTGAAAGTTTAAGACTTCTGTTAATGTTCAAAAATCCTACAAAACATTTCAAGTTTTTTAATGTATGATTTTTTATTATTTTACAAATTAAATTCGTTCTAATTAGTAAAATTTTGTTAAACAGTGAGAGCTAAAAGTTAAATAAACAAAGTATACCTAGTTTTTAATAATTGTTTTGTTAGTTTCCTTGCTTTTATTGGTTTTTCCCTACTTATTATCAATGTTTAATCGGGATATGTTGGTAGGTACTTATATGTATTCTATGGTGCCGAAAATAGGGGGAGAAGAGTGCCGACAACAGGAGAAACCTGTGCCGAAATCTGGTACATGCAGTATTTGAACATTTTTTCGCTTAAATTAGAAACATATGATTAAATATCATAGTTTGTACCATACAATTAAAAAGTGGATATTCTAACTGACAAAATGTTCTCTGAATTGTAACAAATTAGCTCCTATTTAACTTTAAATTGGCTAAAAATCGTGAAAAAATGCTCTTAAGGGTGCCGAAATCCGGGTATTGTCCCCTACTTAAATTGAAACTGAATTTTTTTAATATTGATGAACGGTGGAACAGTTTTAAGTTTTTTTTAACTTTACTATTCAATCTAAACTAATTATGAACGGTATCAACATGTACACCTTCAAACAAATTTCACAAACACTTTTAAAATTTTAAAGGAACAATAATGGAATTAATATTTGGTAGCTTTACTGATGAAACTGTGTGGAAGCAGTTGTATTATAAGTTTTCACAAAGTAAATATTATACGGTACTATCTTTAATTCACATTGTATATAATTTTAAAGGTTCTTTTCATAATTTGGCTCAAATGTAGAATTGGAACCACCCGTAAAAGCCCTGCGACATAATTTTCCGTAACCAACAACTTCCGCGTTAAAATGAGATTTTTATATTTAAAACCAACTCTGGCGGAATGCGTATTCATATGTATGTATAAGCATTCAGAATTCGCGCGTATAATTTTGTAGATTTGTAAATGTAATTTTTAAACATATTTTAACACTATTTCAAACATGTACGCGATTCGTTTTCCTAACAGGATGGGGTCCTTGTACATATGAGCTATTTAATAAATATTCTATTATATTATACCTACCCTCAATACTTATAAACTGTTATCAATAAAAGCATCCGATATTTAAAATTGACGTCAATAACCAAAAATTAATTGTTAAACCTAAATTTGTGTTCAAGTGCGTGATACAAACTATTCAACCAAGCAACGATCATACAGGTTTTATTTTCAACTTCACATTGATCATACAGGTTGTTCCTTGATAAACCGCTAGCGAGCACGTCCGAAGTGATTGGAAATTGGAGTTGATTTGGAAAAAAGGGTACCTAGGTATGTCACCTATTCGACTTGAAATGTATTTTCAATTATTTTCATTATTATTAAATTTTAAAGGGAATAGAAAAATTCAAACTAATTCGCAACGACCACTTCAACAAAAAACAAAATCGTACTGCTGCTAACTAGGGCCTAAGAGATATAAGTTGAAATGAAAATTAGTACGTAGAAAGTTGCGGTGATCATGTAGACATTCAACAAAATTACAACCTTCTTTATTAAAACAAATTATTTTAAATTATGCCTTCAATTCTTTACAGAAGGGGATTTCTGCTATGAGGACTTTCGGACTTTTACAATGTACCGGCATACATTCAAGTTGAGTATTACGGCGGCGTGGAATATGGAGAAGGGTCCAAAAGCGGAGTCTTAAGTTTCGCGAACAAGTTTGAAGTTGGCAGTCGTAAAAGCAACAGCGAAAGACATCCGTAAGAAACGCATTCATTGTTGTCAGAGATGTGCTCAATATGTTTGTGTAGCTGATGTAGATGATAAACGAGGGGCGTTGTCGCACCGACTCGGCGTGATGAATTTATTCGGCCGTCTCAGCAAACCGTTAGTTCTCTAATATCTTATATAAAACTTGGATGGTAAAGTTTTGACCCGGTTGCCTTAGCAACAATATCTCTCCGAGTTGGCCATCTACGTGAGTTACGGCTCGAATATCAACAGCACATTTCTGGCATAAAACGTGGAGATGTAATAAATGCTTATATCGGAACTCGAGCGACACTCACACATATCTATTACGTGTTATGCGATAAACTTTAAACGCGTACTTCTTCAGCCCCACGCTGCATGGCTACAGGCGGACTAAAAATTCAATAAACGAATAATAAAGGAATTATATCATTGATTTTCTCTGAAAGAGCTGTGTTAAGACGAGGCGCATCCTGAACTAAGCCCTATCTTCCTACTTTAATTGAATTTTCTATTTTCGATTGCGTTCCGAATTTTCATCAGCCGGCACTGAACATACAATATTTTTTATTCAACCCTCGCAACGTTTCGCCCTTCGGGTGCCCGGGCTGCTTTAGTCATCTTATTAGATTCAAATTTATTTTACTGAATTATAGGTAACAAAGGCATAACAAAGAAAGTATATAGCCTGGAGATAACTGTAGTTCTGGAGACATAAAAGGTTTCCCGTTGTAAGCTGTTTATTACAATTTTGAATATGTTTCAAGCTCCACAGTTTAAAGCTTATTTTAGAGTAAGCTTTAACTAACTTTTTAAGACCTTCAACGTTCAGATGCCGCTCTCTTTCGCGAGTCCTTATCGTCTACCGCTGTACGTAAAACATCTGCAACACCTATGCACTTTTGGCTTGGGAAAGCTCTAGTATAATTCTATTTATTATTTAACGCATGCTTCATACTTTCTAACGAGAAATTTATTTATTTTTAGAATCATATTTCAGGTCCCTCTGCAAGTTGTGTTGTTGAATTAAAGATGAGTTTATATTTGCATTTCAAACTGAAATTCGACGTTTTTAAATGGGCTTTGATTAATATTGCGTTGTCCTTTTTTGTCTTACGACGATCGATTTGCCTTTTGTACTACCTTTTTACGTCTTCGTTCTTTTCTAAGGCAATTATTTTATTAGAATGCTTGTCATTGCACTGCATTGTCTTCCACAGTAAACCTTTGTGTAAAAGATAACACGGCGCTTTCGAGCAAGGAGTAAAAACGAAAAACCAAGATTTTGATAAGGTTTACAATGAAGTATACAGTAGGCCCCCGATTAACCGGCCTTCGGGTATTTTACATATTACAAAGAAAGGCAAGTATTCAACATTTTTCAATTTTATGGATGAAAAGGAAATTGAATGTATATGTTTTGAGAGTAAAATCATGTTTTGTAATACACTCAGACATTTACAAAGACCCACATGTAAGAGTTTTATATCGAAAATATAAAATGTCTGTTTAGGGTATTATTTTTTTTAAGTTCTGTCAGTAAAGTTCGCATCGAGTAGTACAATGGATAGATCAAAGCGAGGCAAGGCCAATAATCTGGAAAATCGGTAAAGAAGAGGATTAGATGTTGGAAAACATGTACCTTAGTACCAAATTTGAAAATTACAATTTATAAATTCAATGAAAAAGATTTTAGAATCATGTAATTTTCCGTGCAAAGCATTATACTGCTTGATCTCGTTGTAAAGAACTGCAAGACTGAAACATAAAGGCGTTATATTTGTCTCCTAACACGATATCCATATGTCAACCTATGGATCAAGGAGTTTGGAAGCGATTAAAAGAAAATATCCTCAAGGAAAACGCGATGGTTGCTTTGTTTTGTCTATAAGGAGGACGTCGATGGCGATGCAAACTAATATGGTACAAGATACAGTAGAAAATGGTAAAGTTTCTCATAGAGAATATTTTAAAGCTCTTGAAACCGCTAACGGCATATGTAGAGTAACAACATGAAGGTAATTCACATATATTACCACATATAATATGTATTACTATAAACTGTGCTATAAAACTACAACTGCACTCAGGGAACGCTAATCTTGACGTAAGAAAACGCAAATTGTTGAATTTTTAGTCTTAAATCAAGAATTTGTAACTTTAAACTAAATAAATATATTTGAGATAAGAATAATGTCTGTAGTTTCTTGAAAGCTAATAATATACAGGGCGTTCCGTTTGAAATTGTAAGGTGATTGTTATTGTGACCGGAAACATTGAATTTGAGGAAAAATCTAGTTACGTGAATCAAAGCATCAGTGACAGTTGTACAATTCCCATAATCAAATTTTCATGGCACAACGCGTTCTTAAGATATAGTCTGGCCAAAGTATCGTGGGTCACCTCGTGTATTACTTTGGTTATCCGGCCAGACCGAACACCGGAATATGCCGTATAATCGAGATCCTACTCTATCATCATCAACAAACATAATTACCGTTGTAACGTACGTACGTACGTACGTCCGACCGTCCGTCGGTAATTTTCCCATTTTAAGGAATATGATTTCTATGGTGAGTGTGTATCAATGGTTGCGCCACTATGAAAAAATCGCATTTTAAAGAACATCAATGAGTTTTGTAAAGGAGAATTTAACTACTTGCATCAACAAATTAAAAAGCAACGAAATAAATTATTATTTTGCTCTAATCGTTTATTTTAGCGAATAATTTGTTTCGTACCAAAGAGACACGGGTACCCCCGTTTAAACAAGCTGGAAGCTGAAAGTCGGAATTTTGACGTTTCAAACTCCAGAGCAGGCGACTTACCATCTACACCGCTGTCATTTTTTGAAGGAACGAGTCAGACGTCTTAGAACCCTATTGGGGCCTAAATAGGGGCCAAACGTGTAAATTATACATTAACAGTTAGTTAAAGTCTAGCATTTTGGAGCTTTAGAGGTAATCTGGTGAATTTTCGAAAAGTGAGGTTATGCGATGGAACGTCGTTGGATGGGACTTAATCAAGAACTGTGGAATGTGCATATACGCAAATGTTATAGGAGGCAATGTCATGCAATGAAAGAGCAGAAAAAAATAATAGACAATGTGTATTAAAAGCCAAAGAAGCAAGTGCCTGTGATCATAGATTTCATGAAATAAGTTGTCGTCATCAAGCCGATGCTGATCGAGTTTATATTCTACGATAAAGATGATAGAGATTAGAAACAGGACAAAAACACAATGAATGCGGTGAATATGATGATGAACGAAGTTCGTAGTAAAATGAACTAGTGTTTGGGAATCGTACAAAAGGAACATCTGTATTACTGATTCCAATATGTATTGCAAATTACATTACTATAAATAATATTAAATTAATAAACGATATATAAGATTATTCTGTGTATACAGTAAGATTATGTGATGTACACGAGTATATCGTAGAATGTATTTATGTTTGTGCACTCGGCAAGGTATTTATGCGTCCATGATTTTGAGTTTAGTTTTATAATAAAGTCAGGTTTTTGTAAATTGAATAACATTGGCACTCGGAGCCGTCACTAACAGAAACCAAAAACAATTATTAAATCTATTTGTTCAGCGTGTAATGTTTTTAAAATCGTTTGAATCTGTTATATATATATTGATTGTTTTCAATTCTTCAAACATATACATAGTATTGTGAACATTTTGGTTTTCCTTGTGGTAAGTGGTTGCATTCTGACTGTCAGTTATATAACACAAATTTTAAATTAAGGAACTAAAAGTTTGCCCGTAAAGAGGATTTGTGACAGTCCACTGACTATTTTAACTCTCGCACAACAACATGGGTAACAAATGAAACAGGATTGAAATACCGTTCTCACGTTGTATTCGATGGTTAAAATAATCAACACACTGTCATTAGTTGGCTCTACGAGCAAGATTATTATGTACTGCTTACATAACAAATATTTGCAAGAAGGGATTAAAAAATGTCATGAAGTGATAATACAAATATGAAATCATTATAAGTGTGAATTTATTTTTTTTTTAATTCTTTGGACTCACTTTGGTCAAGAAGAAATTATCTGTTAAATTTAATAATGTTCTGTTTTAAAATTGAAATATAATGTTCTTTCTTAAAACTGCTTTGTGATTGGTGAGACGTCATATTGTTTAAGAGTGCACATATATATCAAGCATTTTTACACACTCATACATATATTTTGCAGACAAAAGAAGTTTCCGAAATGAAGCGTGTAATACGTATTACAAATTAAATGAGTAAAATTAAAGATTATAAATACAGTAGAATTCGGATATAGCGACGACGAAGGGACCGGTGGTAATACGTCGTACTAACCGGACGACGCACAAAACGGACAGATATTTTGAATTTAGTTTTTTCTTTTATATTATGATTCTGACTATAAATGTTGTGAAAGTAGGTATATAGGTAAGTAAGGAATTAATGCCTATGAAAATAAAACAAGCTTTTAAGTCGAACACTACACATATATACAGGATGATCTTTTTTCGAGTTGCCAGAGGGTGGAGACATGCTTCTCAGGGTCGCCAAAACGATCGTTCGTCTTCT
>JAWQRP010003528.1:0-13227 GCA_033557875.1 Quadriops clusia
ACCTATTCTTCTTATTCTAACAATGTGTTCGATTATTTTCCACTGTCTCCATGTACATTTCACACACGTCCCTTTTAAAAAGACCATTTACCCAAAAGTTCGTTCGAAGAACGACGGGTCTGCTAGTCTTTAATAAATTTCGGATGTAGTTCCGTCAAATTACCAAAACAACCCTTGCAACCTAGGCAACCCTGTGATCTCATTAAAGGGGGAAAATATAATTACGATTTATCTGAGTAGTAGAATGGCTAGCTCCAGGGAGCGGGTTCAAATTTTGCGCCACCAGTTTAACAAGGTCCTTTCTACTCTACAGTTAAACTGGAAACTGAGTTGTAAAACTAAACTAAAAAGTAACAATGCAACTTTTAGAATCATTACCTTTATATGAATACACATAAATGTTTATTTTTTAAGCGAGGCTTAAATAAATATGTATAAGAATAAATATAAAATACCTATCAATCACAAAATAGGAAATTTAAAATTTTTCATCAGTTGTAAATTTACCCCCTATAATTTTTTAATAAAAAGCGAAAGTTGAGTAGATTAACCTTAACTGTTACTTCACAAATAGACCTAAATGCTCAAGAAGATAAATAATATAGTATTAAATATTTAGTATTTCTTTTGACCTGTTGTACAGGTTAAAGTTAAAAAAAATGGCTAATACAGGACGGATGCGGCTAATGTAGACACAACACAGACCGGTAAAAACTAAAATCGTTTGCACAAAAAATCTTATAGGACGGGTACACGAATCCGCGATTCTCCTTTATGGAGTGTATAAACTATAAATATTATTTTAATATTAAACAATAATAACGATTTATTTTCATCTAGAAAAATTTAGTTACTTAAACTGTTGTTTGTGTATATCTAAATTAGCAGGTAATAAGGGGAAAATAATAGAAACATAATAGCATATTAACATATTTTTGCAAATAAATCAGAATAGAACTAAATATTAAACCGAATTCCCAATATTTTAACAGTAAATTATATAGATTGAATCTTACAAACTGATATAACAACAGTACTCTTGTCACATTTACCAATCAGTACGACATATTTAACACGCAGGTAATGTTAAGTCAATGACGTCATTTTGTTACGTCACGACTTTTCATATGATAGAGAATGAGGATTTAACATAATACGTTTAATGGTATTTTATTTGTAATTTTGGTTGAAAAGACAGTATATTTCACTCAGTGTAGCGAAGTGTGAAATATGCAAAATGCAAAAAAAAGGTAGTTAAGTTTTAAAAATGGCATTACAATTTAATAAATTTCAACAAAAAAGAAAATAACTCACTAGAACGGATGTAGCATAAACTGCTTAATGAACGTTTAATAGTGACATAATTCGATTATCATCCTTAATTAAGTCATTAGGTCACAATCCACTTCCTGATCTGTCAGATGAAGATTCCAACGCTAAGTGTAAGGGAAATTTTGATTTATTTGCGGATGTACCCCGCATAAAGCGAAGCCTGGAACAAGGGATGAAAAACCGGCTAATCGTTATTTATCTCGCGTCGTAACCAGAGGAAAGCATTTAAACGGCTTTAGCGGCGTGCATAAGCCCAAATCACAATGGTTTCCTCGCGCATTTTCCTTTTAATGCCTTATCAAGTTTAACTTACGTTAGCTGGATGTACGCATCAGGCTTACAAAATTAAATCTGTGTAGTGGTGAAGACATAAAGCGATTAATTTTATTTCGTACAAGAACGAAATTTCCATGTTGTGTACATATACTAGGTTTTACAGAACAATAAGGCATATTCTTATTATGTAGGTAGGTACATACGTTGAGAGAAATATACTGTATTTTCAACCAAAATTACTAATCTATTAGTCATATTTCGCGTTAGAACGTGATAGACGTATGTACAAATAAAATACCATTGAACGTACCGTGTTAAATTCCCATTCTCTGTCATGTCGTGACGTAACAAAATGACGTCATTGACTTAACATTACCTGCGTGTTAAATAAGTCGTACTGATTGGTAAATGTGACAAGAGTACTGTTGTTAGATCAGTTTGTAAGATTCAATCTATATAATTCATTATTAAAATAATGCGAATTCGGCTTAATATTTCACTTCTATACTGATTTATTTGCAAACATTTTTTAATATGCTATTATTTTCCTGTTATTTTCTTCTAATTACTTGTTAATTTAGACATACAAATTACTGATATATTAAATTTAATTACTTAATTGGCTGAATAGCAGCCACAAACAACATTGTAAGCAACTAAATTTTTGTAGATGAAAATAAATCGTTATTATTGTTTAATGTTAAAATAATATTTGTAACAGTAACATTTATAAAACAACGATTTATTTTCATCTTAAAAAATATGTGTTTGCTAGATGCAATGGTGTTTGTAGCCTCCATTCAGGTAATTTAAAAATTAAATTTAATCTGTATCTCTTTGCAGGACTACATTCCCTGAAAAAAAAAAAACAGTTACAAATGTATATTTTCAAATAAAACAGGTCATAATACCTTTTATTTCTGCAAAAGACACAACCAGAAATACGTTCTTTCCGAAGTACGCCGAATTATAACTGAACCCCATTTCTTATTTTCTTGTTGATTTCGCACCCTGCTACTTTATTAAATTATTATGGAATTGAACCATTGTAAATGACAATAGGCGTGTTCGCGGTACGGTCCCGGATCGATCCGCAAATAAGGCCAAAAAATAAAACAAATAATATATGTAGGGTGGTCCATTTATCCTGATACTTGCAAATATCGGACAAATGAATCATTTTAGAGAAAAATGGTTTTAAAAATATAATTTAAAGGAAAGAGGAAATTTTATTGTTTATTCATATTATTAGCAAAAAATAAAGAAAAACTTTTGTATAAAATTTTTTTCTAATTAGAGCATAGTTTCTTAGATATCTGTCAAGTAAATATTGATATCAGGAATTTATTTTATTTCGGTAGTATGTATATAATATAACGCTTTATAGAAACAAAAGAAATTCATATTATTTCATATACGTCTAAGTATTTATTAAAAATAACAACGTTGTTCAATTCCCCCGAGGACACTTATAATTCGAATCTATAAATATATTTTTCATAGTGTCCTTTTTGTTCATGCTGTACAATACAAAAACTACTATAATGACAATTACATGAAGATCTAGGATCATTTTATTTCATTTGAAATAGTATTATAATTAAAAATATAATATGATCAAAATAATTGTTAATTCAACAACATTGAAGTGCTGTCAGTGAGGTGTTTATTTGATTGAATGAATTGAACAACGTTGTTATGTTTAATAAATATTTAGACGTATTTGAAATAATATAAAGTTCTTTTGTTTCTATAAAGCGTTATATGCCGAGTACCGAAATAAAATAAATTCCTGAAATCAATATTACTTGACATATATCTAATAAACTATGCTCTAATTTGAAAAAAATTTTATACAAAAGTTTTTTTATTTTTTGTTAATAATACGAAAAACCAACAAAAAATATATGTTTCCATTTAAAAAAATTCGAATAACCGTGAAATAACCTTCAACCCGTCATGCAAATAAAAATATATCATTTATTCCCCTTTTCCCCTGCCCATTAAATTATATTTTTAAAACCATTTTTCTCTAAAATGTTTTGTTTGTCTAGTATTTGCAAGTATCAGGATAAATGGGCCACCATACATGCGAAATATATGTATCCTCTCGAAGGTATCTACTTAAAATAAATTTCCTATTGCTTCCTAACGCCACATACGCGGAGTTCTAGTTCATGAACTGGTACCGGATCAATCCGGGATCGTCACAACGAATAAGTCTTATATTATTCGTACTTGAAACAAACATTTTGATTTTGATATTTGGTTCTTGCGATTACAGTCATTTAAGGAATGTACTGTACATGAAACAGGGAAATAGTGGTACATTAACAATTACGTCGTGCAAATTTTAAGTTATACTAGTAACGTTCTCATCTTGTTGATCTGTAAGTATGTATCTACGCATCTAGCAGTACATCCTGATACTTGTATGACGTCACAGTTTTATCATGCTACTGTCATAATAATTTATAAGTAAAGAATGATATTAAAACATTCGATAAATTATCAGTTACAGTATTAGGCAGACTCCAAGTAAAGGGTGTTCAGATGAATGTGTAACATAAAAACTGTCGCTTCTTTGGCGCTCTTTTGCCGTCTCTTTGTAGATCAAACAACGCCGCGTTTTTTGCGTTACATATTCATCTGAACACCCTGTATCTACAAGCGCTGCTGGGGCTTCAGGGGTGCCTTTGTTATAATGGCAATAGCTTTCCTAAAGCTGATCTCGACGGGTTGAGACCCCTTACTCCAAACTCAACTCCGAGGTACTTCCAGGTATTAAGAACCCCGGTTGCCGGAAGTGGTCCGTCGGAAAGGGAGAAGACACTTTCTGTGATGACTTTGATCTTTTTCCCTTTTCCGTCCGGAACCATTGAAAGCGTTGAGCTTTTCCGGCGATTGAGTTTTAGACCCTGGCTTGCGGCTGCTTTCTCCACTCTGGCGATGGGGCGGTGTAGCCCAAGTGCTGAACTAGTGATGACCACCATATCATCGGCGAAGGCAAGGGCGTTGATGTTCATGCCCTCAATGGTGAAGCATATTGTACAAAGCGGGTCGGCAATCTAGCACTTTGAACAGCGCCAATGAGGGCTTCATGGCTCAGCGAATCGAAGGCTCGGGAAAGGTCTAATGTAGCAATATGGACCTCTCGTCGCTGAGTTCTTGCCGTCCTCAACATAGTGTCTAGGACGGTCACGTTCTCCAGACAACCGTCGGCCGAGATGAAGGCCCTTTGACGACTGTCCAGGAGATTCGCCTTTGCCAATCTTGAGGAGAGGATCCGGTGCAGTTGACGCACCATTACCGACGGGATGGAAATAGGTCGATAGTCGCTCGGAGTTTGGGGTTCCTTAATCTTCGGAATGAAGATCGTCCGGGAAGTTTTAATATTTGGAGGGTTTAACCGTTCCTCTTTGCTAATTCCGTCTAATTCCAACCGCATTCCACACGTAACAGTCAACCGTTTGAAATCTTTATTTTAAAAAATTTACTCTCTGGCGTAACTTAATTAATTCCTTTGTTCTATGCCGACCGAGTTAAGCCGGAAATTCAGAAAGTCCCCGAACTGGGAATTCACGTAACACGAGAAGTTCTTTTCTATGGCGAACGACCGTATGCAACAAATAGCGGGCAACGTCTGGGGGATCCCCAGGCACGAACTTGCGCCCCACGTGGATCAGCAGCTTCCTCCTGGTTCCGGATTGCTCCAGAACGTGAACATCTGCCTTCCCGGAAAGAGCCGTATAGAGTTACCGTTTTATTGGGGGTGTAAAAAAGAGCTGAAGACGGAGCTCGCCCGAAGATCTCTACATTTACATTTCGAATAAGCGACCGATATTTGCTTCATACATAAGAGCCCTGCTTCGCGCTCCGAATACAAGAATCGCCCAACTTCAAATATCAATATCTATATGTCCGCAAACATCAATCCGAATAACTATCTAGATCTTTCGTTCCTCGGAAAACAATCCATCTTTATATCTACTATATAGCACCTATCTGCCCTTAGTTCAAATAAACGTCGATTCTCTACGAATGATGGCAATTCCACTACTTCAAATATAGCTTGTGTGCCCACTATTGAGATTTATAGCCAATACCTCATTTAGACAAATTATTTATAGCTTTTGCTGCAAACGGAAAACGAAATGACACACTTCAAAGTTTACTATGTAACTGTGATATGTAATCTATTTGAAAGTAAAAAATGGACTGTATATTCAAATTGGTTATTTATTACTTCAAATGCTATAGTTTAAAATTGGAATGGTTTCTATTTAAATAAAAACAAAACAGAACTTATATCTTGGGTAGATATAATACTAGGACACCATCTTCAGACCAATAGGTCAATAAATTGGACTCGCTCCTCAAACAAATGTATAAAAGAAAATTTGAAAGAAAAAAAATTCAATTTAAATAATCTTACAAACACGTTAACTTACCTTCGTGCAACCCTCATGTCTTGACAACATTATTGACCTGCAGACGTCGCATCGTCGAATGAGTTATTAAGATACTAAAGGTTCAAAGAAATAAGTAAAAGAAACCCAGAACTGTTAAACAACAAAAGTTTAAAAATAAATATATTGTTATTAATACACTAAACTTTTGAAAATAAAAAATAAAGAAATCTATGCCTATTAAGACACTAAAGGTTTGAAAATAAACTAAAGAAACCTATGGCTAATGTATTTTCAAATCAAAAATGGACTCTATTCAAATATTACGTCAAATGCAGTAGTTCAAAATTGGAATTTTTTCAATTTTCCCATACTAAAACAATACTGAATTCATTTTTTGTAATAATTGGAGATGTACTAAGAAGCTCTATACCAGCGCTATTGGTGGAGGCGCGCGGTCAACATCTGTCATCATACCAGTATTCAATGTATACGTTGCCGTTGAAGGAAGTTGTAAACGACAAATGGGAATATATTACTTAGTAATCATAATGCAGTTATTTGTTGAACAAAAATAAAATAAATTAAAAATGAAAACTAAGTTCTAAATACACAAAGTTTGCTAAATTGCTAGACCAAGGCAACTACTTACCAATTCTCATATATACGAGTTTTCATAACGAAAATGCAAACTAATAAAACTAACGCTCTATTAACGGAGAATTTAAATTCTAATGCACATGAGGGGGTACCTCAAAACTTGAGCCGCGCCGCCCAGTTGGCAGAGTTAACCCCTATTTAATGAAGTCGTGTGTACATTATTTACCCGTTAAGGGAGATTATTTGCATAAATAAGAGAAATGCCAGTTCGACGTGATGGACGCGCAGAAATAGAGTCCGCAGAGGAAAGACCTCTCTCGGTCACCCTAATTTAAGTGATTTATTATTCAGGACATGCTCATTACCCGGTGGCAGGGGGAAGGGGCGGAAAAGGTCGAGGCTTGTGTCTGGTAACTTTCACGCGGACTACATCATAAACTGGAAATAATGTATTCGCTGTGGAAGTATTAAAGTTTTACGCGATTTTAGTTCGTGAAGCCCGTCGCGGTAAAACCATTAGCCCCCGTCCGTTTAATTTCCCCTCGCCCTGCCACCATGCTTTCAAACAATTCACAAATTAAACACATCTTCGGGGGACACCACGCGACTCCGTCTCAAATATTAAGCTTAAACGCTCCGGCGGTCTGCGTCTATTTCCTTTTATTTTCCGCGCGAAAAACTCTGAATGTTTTTCCGAGCCTGTGCAAACATCTCTTTATGCCAGCGACTTCATCCGCAACGATGGTTGAGAAGGAAAATTAAATTTTTCTGCCAAGAAATGTTTAATCGAGTTTGGACGGCCTGATTAAAATTTTCAAGTTTAAAACATGTCCAACTGGGGATTAAACTATCAAATAAAGGCTAATCCTTTAGAATTGGATTATACTTTCTTACCCTCCGGCTGCGCAATTCATTCGCACAAAATTAATGAGGTAGCTTAAAAACATTTTTATTGTAAAGCGAGGATGATTGATTGCTTCTCTGTTTTAAATTATACCACCTGTCTGCTGTAAGTTTTAACAGGTAACTGTTCATTTCCTTCATTTGATTGAGTAACCTATACCAACTGTTCTTTTGAGTCCATATACTTATTCAATTCAACCCATCAGTGGATAATTTTTTTATGATTTTTTATGTATGACATAAGTCCTATCACACTATCACATTATTTATAGTTCTAGTTTGTCCTATTATATTCCACACGCATTGGATTCTGAAGCCCAAGAGTCTCAAACACGTCTTAGAGTTGACACCATCACACTGAATTTCACAAGACCCTATAGGTATATGATGTAATGATTAAATGTACCTATATCTATAAGAATTACAACGGGAATCGATGAGAATCAAAAGTTCTACGCCAAAAACCATTTAAATGGCAAAATCCAAGCAATACAAAACCCAACGGCGTACTTCTGTGTACCTTTACCTCCCATTAACAACTAATTTCATTGTTATTTTGCTTATCTTACTTGTCTAGACATTCTAGAATAAATTGGGTCATAAAAGAGGACTACTCTACTAGAAAATTTGTGTTTTGCGCGTAGTAAATTTGCATTTGGAATCACTATGAGACGCGGATGACGACGATTGTTCAGATGTAAACAGTTTACGTTGAAAGGCTTTCGCATAATGATATGCCTCATCAGCTACAACTCGAGTGGCATCATGATTGTTTTAAATTCTTCATAATTAGTATCAAGGTTTTGTATGTGAACGTCAAAGACAAATCTTAAATCTGTATTATCCATAGCACTCTTTCCAACGGTTAAGGATTCCTTCAAACGAGGTAAGCTACTGAACATTTCAGTACGGTTTTACCTAATTTTGTGGAAATTGTCGCCTTAATAACAATTAAGTTAAATCAACCGAAATTAAACAAAGGAACGCAAAGAAACGTGTATATGTGCCAGATATGCTTACTACTGCGGTCGTTCTTTTAATGTGAAATGAAGACGAAATGGAAAGAATTCCACTTACAAAGTGACAAAATGCTCTTCAACTAGAATGAGTGTTAAATTGACTAAAATGAGGACTGTAAGCAAAATGTAACAACGAATTAGGACCCGGCTCAAAAGACCAATGGACGAGATAAAAGGTATCCATCCAGTAGAAGTTATGAAAGAAAAAATCAAGTTAAATTTTAAAAAAAAATTTGTTTTACCAAATATTTAAAAATAATTCAAAATGGATAATTTACATATTTAACAATGGTTACTCAACATAAAAGCAACTAAAGTACCTATACGGTTAAGTGAAGTTTTAACTAATAAATATGAATGCATTAAATAATAATGTTTCTCTGTCTCGATTTATGGATACTTCAAGTTTGTGTTTACCCGAGCAAATAAATGTTTAGCATGAATATTTATTTATTCTCTATATCAGACCTGCTCTATATGGATTAAATAATACAGAATCGTATCAGCTACTGCTTATTTTCGGGGATCCTATACTTAATTACTTCTTCAAGAACTTCCCAGTAATTATGTCTATTTAATCTTCCAAGCAGAAAAACAATTCAACTATGTGATTCCAAAAATCCCTGACCGGAAATTCAGTTTTTCAGCTCGCTGAGTGTGTGCGTTTCCAAATTCATGTGGATTACTGTCGCACCAGCAGCTATAGTTATTGTATTAACTTCCCCGTTTGAAATAAAAGAACATTTATGCCATAAGCAGAGATTTTATTACAAGAATTTAATATTGACTAAACAGTTTTTGAAGATTTCAGCTATTGCATTCATTTGTCATACAGTATCGGTGACGTAAATCACTGTGAACTTAATGCAAAACAGAGGGAAGTATTTATAACAGTTAAGGCGTGAGCGACAGGCATGATAAATCCCAGCGTTTGATTTACTTTATTGAAAATGCGCTTGATCTTATCGACAATAATAAGTCGTGTCTATAAATTTTATATGCAAGATTGCGAATTATAAAATTTCGGGTAAAATTGTTGTGAAATTGATTTCGATAAAAGTGTATTTGGGTAAGTAACTTTGCAAACAGAGTGCCAAAAATAATGATCATAAGCTAAAGAAGCCTAGGGCTATTAAGACATGACGTATCTTTAGCTTATTTTCAAACGTTTAGTGTCTTAATAGCCCCAGCTTTCTTTAATTTATTTTAATATCTTTACAGCCTTATTTATAAACAAAGTTTAACGTGGTTTTAGTTTTTTGTCACATTTCCTCGCAAGAAGCATTTGTTGTTTTTATCAAGGTTACTATATGAACTTTTTTTGTGATGACTAACCGCCTCATGCTAAGTGAGCACTGTGTACAATACATTTATTTATTCTCTAAAGGGATAGCAATAAAACGAATGCTCATATTGCAATAATTTAAATGAATTCAGTAATTATGATAAACCTTTTAATGGAAACCAGAAATTTCTAAAAAAATATACATGGTCAAATTAGCACTAAAATAATTAAATGCATCATAGTTTCATTAGCCATTTTCTTCTAATTATATTATTTCTTTCTTTTCTTTTGATACGTCGTCAAAAAGTAAAGATGTAATCTCAATATGTCTGCATTTTTTATTATAAATCGACGTTTTGCGCCTGATTGTGTTTCTTCCGGATATCATTCTCTATTGCCTCACTCCTATGATGAATTTGATGTGTGAGAATTGACGAACTTTTGCAACACGCAGGAGTGAGGCAATTTAATTGCAATTTCTAGATATTTGATGAATCATAATTCTATAAAATATATGAGATGCAATAATACCGGCCTTGTATTGTAAATATCCAAGTAACTCGATTTATGAGAAAAATAAGTCCACAATTGAAGGGGTTAGTTGAAACTTGGTGTAAATCAAAAATTGACGAAATCGAACTAAAATCAGAATTTGATTTTATTTTCCAGTAGGTCCTAATAAGTAGATAAATAACTATCAAAGTTTTGTCTTTTATCCGCGATAAAAGTTTTAAACAGCCCTCTTGAAAAATCTCAAAACTGGTCTTGCACAACTTGGCAACCACCTCTTCAATTGGGATTTAACTTATTTTCACATATACCGAGTTATTTAGATATTCACAACAGGTACGAAAATGTACAATATGAATTACTGCCCACGATACTGTCACGCCGAAGAGTGTGTAATTTACAAAATCTAGAGGAATTTAATTCATTTTTATGCGAAAATTGACTTATTTTTTTAATATATATAATAACATAAATTATTTAATCGCTGTCTTCGTAATTTAAAGAACCTGTTTCTTCACTGCTACTCTTTTTCTCTTCAGAGTACTCTTCGGGTTTAAATAAATTTAAAGCATCTCTGTGAATAATTTGTTTGCTACTTTTACGTGTTGGTTGGAGATGTAATATAACAGGAGCAGATGCCAAAAGAAACCTGTTAATCACATCTCTATTGGTAGCTTGTTTGTTATTCTTTCTATCAAAGTTTTCTCGGTATCTTTTATAGTCTTTGTTCCGTGACTCTTGAGCATTTTCTGATAATTGTCCAATAGGAATGATGCAAGTATCTATAATGTCATTTCCATGAATTAAAAGTTTATGCACACTGGTGGGCATATAGTGCCTCGCATATTTCTTTAGGAATAATATTTTTGTTTCTTCGGCATATTTACCGAACGTATCCGGGTCTATTGGAAATCCACTAGGTAGTGCTTATAAAATTATTTTCAAATGGTGAATCAGATCTTCATCAATGAGTGTTATGGCAGATGTTCGTTGTGGATTTTGAAAAAAATCGGCGGACAGTATTACCGTCATGCGTCATTTGTATTTACCCCTCCTTGCTTAGGCATATCCGTCCTTTTTTTTTGTTTAAACTAATTCTTTGTCTCCCGCGCTTCTCGCTTGCCATTTTTTGATAGGAAGTTTATATGACAAATAAAGAATAAATTCCACGCAACGAATCTCCATTCAATGTCGAAGTCGAACATTTCTTTTTTTGAAATTTTATTAGTGAGATTTTCTTCGTTCATCTCCTTTGGAGAACCGCCACATATGAAACATACTTGCGAGGATTTAAATTCAGTCAAAGCACTACATACTTTGCCATTTATCACTGTTAACAACATTGAATGAACGAAGAATTCAGTATTTCCAAATTTCACTTTTGAAGGTCTGAATTTGGCTATTTTTTGTAATATATTATTTGTCTCTTCCCGTATAACATTCTGGGATTCCTTTCGATAAATGAATTTAATGAAACGGCAATATCGAGTAGAAAACAGTGTTTTGTTTTGAAAATTATAGAGATTTTTCCCTTTTCATTTTCTGATGTCCATCGCAAGGGTACAAAAGAAATTGTGAATAAGTACTCCTCACATATCTTGTTCTAACCTTTCCTTGAAACGACTTTGTCCCGAACTTCCATTGCAACCCCATTTTGCCCCATTTGCCAGAACATCTGTTTGCAATAGCGCTAAGAGTATCATTGTTAAATCTAGTAATTGTTGCAGATCTATTTCCGCCAAATAATCTGTAACAATTATAGCTTCTTCAGGGGGGTAATTTTTAAAAAAATTCTTTACAGTGTTATATGGCGGATAAATAGAACAGCCCGACAATTTTGCTTCTTTTCTAATATTAACATACTGCTGAATAGTTAATTAATTATTGACAATCATTACTAGTGCTCTTTCAGAGGACATCATTTGCTGCTGCGAATTACCAAACAATTGTTTTGTCTTTTCAAATTTTGTCACTCTTTCTGGGGATGATGCCATTACTTCCTGTATTATATTGGCTGCATCTCTTTTCCCGCTTGCTCTAGTAGATATTTCAAAAGTTACTTCAGCTGGAGAAGTTTCCTGTAGTAACTTCTTTGCCTTTCTGCGTTGTACTTTAGAACTGCAAGATTCAAATATTTTTTGGGGCACTCCACGATTTGTTACATTGGCTGTTCCGGAATTTCTATTATTAGTAGAAGACGAAGATATACAATTTGCAAGATTTTTAGGCAATGTTATGTTCGTTTTTAGCCATCTTTCATTGCGTTTCAAGAAAATAGATTTTGTTCTCGAAGGAGCATTCCATTTTTGCCTAAATTTCGCGCAAAAAGCTGAATTCCAAACTTCCAAACTTCGAATTCTTTCCTTATTTAATATTTTGTTATAGCGTAGAAATTACTAATATAAGTAGATATTTTCTTAATATAATCATTTCCCTTTTTATTACTCTACACTTCAAAAATTACTCCATGACTTTCTACGCGTTTATCTAAATAAAAAATATATAAAAGGCATTCGTAGCTATATACATGTTAAAAATAGAAGCTTATAATTCTGAATTTGTTATTATTCCTTCAAAATACACACTTATTTATGATACTAGACGGGAGCCCGATTTTTGTAAATCGGGTGATTCTAGAACGTGTGCGATTCTCAATTCGACTCCTCTAGCAAATTTTTTTTTTAAGATTGTAAAGCTGAGGAATTGACCTGATCTTATAGACTGTCGCTACTACTGCCGACGTCTTCTCTTCATTATTGGCGTCCTTTGGTGGACGCCCCGTCTTAAATTACAGACTTGAAGAAATGGTTTTAAAATCAGATAACCCTAAGCAACAGCAAATACTGTTTAACATTTTGAGTTTTGACGCTGTCACAAATGACATATTTACCTA
>JAWQRP010003529.1:0-13227 GCA_033557875.1 Quadriops clusia
AGATATTTATTTCAAATTTTGTACTAGCTCTGGAAATAACGAAAAACTCACAGATATCAAATTTTAGGACAATTACCCAACCGAAAGTAATCTTTTTTTGTCTATGTTTTCTAAATATGCATGTGTACATAATATCAAAATTATTAAAAAATCACTCTGAATCCTAATGTGAATCTGTCTTATCTTGTCTAGTACAACTTAAAAATATGCGAGAAAGTCGAGTGGAGACCACTCCATATTATTTTATTAAGCACGGCTTATACCCAATAAAATAAACCCCATATTAGTGAACCAGAGTTCAAGACATAATATGACATTATTTTCTTTCATGTTTAATTTATTAAAGAATATTCATGACTAACTCAATTTTTAACTTCATATATTTATTACAAAAAAGTGTTCGTTTGGACTTGAAAGCTTTTTCTCTACAGACGTTTAAACTAAAAATGTAAACAAAAATCCTATTAAGATCGTAGATAAATCCTATTAAGTTGATAGAAACTGTACAGCGATCGAATTCAATTCCCGAGCATAGACATGATCACCGGAATTGAGACAAGAGAAACTAAAGTAAAACACCCCCAAGGGTGCTGCTTACTACTTTTAGTAGCTCCGTATCGACTTATAAGGCGGCAAAATAAAGCTACTTACATGCTACTTCTATGGTGGCCGGCTGGCTCTTTATCCGGCCCGTTCCGCTCCAAGCGTAGCAATCGCACTTGAACTTCTCTTTACCGAAGAACTCCTCGACCATGTCCCTAGTTACGTTAGCCTCGGCCTCGACTATCCTTACCCCCGTTTGGGGGTCCACAAACTCCGTTTGGACCGTTTCCACGTTCTTTGCCCCGTTGCACTTGAAAAATATTTGCAGGGTGTGAGCTGCTCGGCATTGCAGCAGCGCAGGACGATTCTTAACTACGTAAGAGTCTTGTGGCTCGTGCCGAAAAATAGGCTGCTGAGAGTCCGAGTTGAGGAGCAACGATTCGTCGGGCTCTGGGGCTTTTGTTGGTGACATGTCTTCTAGTAGTTGGCCATCTGAAAGCACAATTTAATACGAATCATTAACATTTGTTGTACACCATATTTTTTGTAGTTTTTACGTTTTAAGTTTGAACCCAATAAGTAGAAAATGTTTTCGAATAGTTTCATCAACTTTTATAGCACTCAGTGATAAAACCAAAGGTTTTACAATTTAGATCCGGAAACATTCTCCCTATAAATTGACTTTATTTTTTTAAATTAATATACACGTATGTTACCAATACGTATTATTTTTGCAATTTCCATATTTTGTAGAATTATGTTCTTTACTTACAATTGTGCCTATCGATTATACTATTTTATTAATAAACTAATTTATAAGCATTTTCAATAATAATAATAATATATTCAGTAATTGCAGAAACACTTCAAGATAGGAAAGATTCATATTTGTACTTGTAGGGAATAACAATGTCCTTTTACATAAGTAAGTACGCATGCTCACCTTAAAAAAAAATTCTTTTATTAAATCAATCCATAACTTGTATTTGATTATATATTGATATGAGAATATATTAAGTACATTTTTACTTGTTTCTGTGAAACAATTCGCCCAATCTGCTATCAGGGGACTAGCCCTCTTTAAAAATAATCCAAGAGAGACAATTTAAATACCTAATGCAATCTCAATAAACAACAATCACCAGGCACATTTGGCCCAATAGCCCGTAAGCATTTTAAGACCTGTTTAAATGCATTAAAAGCTGACTACTCCAAATATTTGGTTTTCATCTAGAAAACAGAGCTAAGATGAAATTGAATTTTAAATGATCGCGGATTATAAAACTGCACAGGGCTTCCTTTCCAAGGACCCCTGAAGCAGCCGGCTTCTATCTCCCTGGATAATGCGAGGGATCCAGTGCCCCTTTTGTGCCCTGGCTCATTCAAGAAAATGGAACTGAAATAAATGTGAAAGGTGTCTCGAACACTACAATTGGAAGCCTCGCTATCCATCAAATATTACTATGCACGAGTGAGTCGAGGCGACAGCGCTGGAGTAGTAGAAGATTTATCCAATGATCATGATCCCCCTTGTCTCTTAATATTCTCCCTGTAACTAGGCGAATTGTGCATCCTCCAGGGATGGAAGCTGGTGGGGTGTAACATCGAGTTGGCCTAACTTAAATTGACCTTTTACTTTCCAACTTATTAGGGGAGTTTTGTACCGCGTAAATGTAGGTCGGTTAAAATTGTGAACGCACAATTCAATATATCAAATTAAGCAAAACCTGAAAGTAAATGTATGCAAATCACTTACTATTAAGACAGCGCAGTGTTAAAATGCCCCCATGATGCACGATGTGTTACGTGTTTCGTGCGAAATTAACCTTAATTAATCAAAGATAATCTTAATGTAAAGCAGCGACCAAAAAAGAGTATCCTTAATATATTTCAGTTATCTTGTTTGTTGGGAAGGTTAAATGCTAATTTGCGTGCAAAATACTGCAAGCAGAGGTAGTTGGGCTTTTTTCTTCGCCCCGGTATCTTGTACCATCGCACTGTAGTGGGATGTTGGCATTAATCATACTTACGGTAATGGTAAGTATACATCAAATTAAAACGTTTATGTGTCATATAAAACTAATTAAAAAGTCTTAAGTGGTTCTCTCAGACAAGTCGTCGAGATACAACAAAGTTGGCTTTCATTAATTATTGAGAAAAAGAAGAAGAGGCCGGCGATGGCGCTCTCGCAGATATATTCATCTCGGCGGACATCTTAATATAGTTACCATTTATCACACCTGTTGGTTTTCTCCCCGGGCTTTCTGCACTTCGGGCCGGCTTCATTTCCGCCGTTTGCATAACTACTCTCTGAAGTTTTGGACAACTATTTAAATCAATATCGTCCGCGCTAGAGCTCGCTCAGTTTTGTTGGATCGCTTCGGACAAAGACAGGAAAACAACGCTATAAAACATTTTAATTTTTCAGAAATCACATGGACGTAAGTAATGAATTTATTTAAAACAAATATCTGGACGACAAAAAGATGGCAGAATCTGAAATTTGCGAAGAAAAATCTCCTTAAATTAATTAAAATATTTAAAATACTCAAATTACTAAAAAAGACTACTGTAAGTATATTATTTATACTACCTATATTTTGCTTCAGATTTTGAAAATATATTTTTGAAACAAAATTTTTACAAGAATAAATCAAGTAAAATGGCGATTTACTTTTCTCAGCATACCCGTATCAACTGTGAGCATATCAAAAAGCATCCAGTACCTCATTTTAAACCCACGGTACAGGCGTTCCCCATTATTGTAGTAAATAATGTTTGTGGTCAACATAAATCACAACGCTTAACAAATACAACAAAGCGAACGCTAAATCGGAAGAAAGGCCAAACTTGGGCACAGTGTACATATCGGAGCGATAGTGGCAAGTGCGTCCCAGGATTACTTTCGCCGTATCAAAAATGTTTAGCTCTTGTACCGGTTCTGTAGAACCTGATGTAAATTTATGTAAAACGGTACGATTTTTCGTTCCGCAGCATCTCTGTAAGTTAATTGTTATATATTCCAGCTCGCTCCGAGGTGGGATTTCGCTTTAGAACTTGATACCGACCACTGGGCTTTAAAACTGCCCAGATAGTTAAATCGGTTATGATGTAATTTCATACTTTGCCTCGACGGAGTTTGTTGAATTTTAAACTGCCCTGATGTGAAGCTCCCGTTTACACGCTGCTTGCACATGTTGCTCTAACTGACCAATGGAATGCAGAAGTTAGTGCATACATTCAGATTATATTGTATAGTTTATGCGAAAGTACTTAGCTTATTGTACAAGCTGCAGAACGTACCTTTTTCATTTTTGAAGAATTTAAAACTTTTTAAATTTTATTAAATACCCCACAATAAACATACGAATATAAACGCTGTGAAAGTTTAGTCCGTCTCTGGCGCGTTTATGCAGTGCTACATAGATGGAAATATTTCGTAGCTTCTGGTCATGTAGCCGCGATTTTAATAACTGCTTGTTCCATTGAGATAAATAGATATATTAGATTCCTTTTACGACACAGGACACCGTTTCCCTGTGGCCAGCGCTTGTAGAAAGCCGAAAGTCAAATGCCAACAGCACTAAATTACGGCTTAATGGTTGATACTCCACATAAACTCGCGGTTTTACGACCGTTTACGAATACAACATTTTTAGGAACTTCATAAAAAGCCCCGTATCAAAAAGGCATCACTGCGTAAAGCGCCCAAAATTAATTGCATCCTGTAGAAAGGACGTCAAAATTCCTCTGGATTGATATGCCACACGCATGCGATGTGTGGAAACCGTTTTAATGGCGTTTCTTCTGAGGAGAAAGAATTATATGTGCGGCTATAAAATTATGATATTTTTAATTATAAATGCACATAAACACGCTTTTAAAATTAATTGATTAATTTTTTCTGTAGTTTAACTAGTTGTAATTTATTATTGTAGAAACTGTAATTTTAAACATGCCAGAAAAGTTACGTACACGTACTCGTGTATGAGTACTTATATAATATATATAGTATTATAGTAGGGGAACATGGGGCAAAATGGGGTACTTAACATTTGGTTAGCTTTTTAAAGTTGATAAAATAGTAATTTGATTAACGTTCCATGGTAAACGCTTCATTAGGAACTCTTGAACGAAATACACGTCCCAGAAAAGCGATCAAGTTAAAACACCTAACTATATTTAGGTTGAAAGTCAAAATGGAAGATTGCCCCATTTTGCCCTACCCATCGGGCAAAACGGGGTACACAGTCAAGGATGATCTTTTTACAAGTTGCCAATAGATAGAGTCTCAATTCTCACGGTCACCAACTCGATTGGCACATACTAGAAGACGGGTGATCGCGTTGACGACCCAGAGAAGTGTGACTCCACCCTCTGGCAACTTGTGAAAAGATCATCCAGTAGATATCTTCAGAAAACTCATATTTAACATATATTTATTCATTTTTATCGTTAAATAGGTATCTTACAATTCCTTTGGGTTTCCTCAACCAAAAGATAGAAAAAAAGTTAAATACTAAAAACTCTGTAACATAATGTGACCCCATTTTGCCCTGCCCCATTTTGCCCAAGTGGTTTCATAATGATAACAAAATAAACTAACACTGTACACTGAAGACAAAATCAAATAAATAATATAGGATCTATTGTGGATTAAATAATGTACAACTTGGTAGGACCATATTTGGTAATAGATAAGTGAGTATGTTACTTGCGAGGGTGGAAAGAGCTGCCAACAATTGCAAAAATGACAGAATTTCAGAGCATGAACTCTTAGCCTCACGTTGATTGGAGTACTGGAGGTCTGACTTTGAACACTACTTTATAACAGTTTGGTGAGGTAGTTCACAAAGTTTCCGCGAGCTACCACCACTTCCTGCCTACAATGTACATACCCCATTTTGCCCGACTACCCCATTTTGGGCCACGTTCCCCTATAAGTATATGTATAGTGTTCAGAATTTGCTTCATTTCTTTATAATTTGTCAAAGTTCTTTTCATTTCTGATTATACAGCACACAGATGAAAATAGTGTAGCCAGTTTCGTCACCTAGGTTGAAGAAATTCGTTATTTCATTAAGTACCGAAAGAGTACCGACTGTTTTCACTTGCGAATCATTATGCACTTACATATTATTCACTCATCACTGACTTATCATGTTACTTTGTTTGTAATACCTACTGGCCAATAAATGCAATTACATATTATTATATGCCTGTTACTTATTAAGGCTTCGAAAACTATTTTGGAACTCCTGACGCATAGGCAACTTTAAGTGTAGCCAATGTATTTCTTATGGAGAGGTATGAAAATTGCTTTCTGCGAAACGTTAAATAAACAGCTATAATGTGTCGTGGTCTATTTTTATTTCGTAAAACAGAGTCCAAATGAAATATCAGTGTAAATATCTTCACCAAAGACAAAATCTAAAAAACAAGCCACGATACGTTGTAGCTGTGTAATTAACGTTTCATTTGGTATCATATAGTTTGATATTTGTGCAAAAATAACGCACCTATCGTTAAAAGGAAATTTGGACACATTCCGAAACGAAATGCATTGGCTGCACTTAAAATTGCCTACACAATAGGAGTTGCCAAATAGTTTACGTTTGCAGCCTTAATGAATTCACCACAATGTTAATGCTGAACGAACGGGGATATTAATATGGACAGTATTCCTGTATTCCTTTCTACATGTTCGTAACTTATTGACCGATGTTGTACGGTAATGCACAACCAAATGAAACGTTAGAACAATTCTAATCGCCATAGCCGCTTGCATTTGCTCTACGTCGTGTTGGTTTTGAAGTCTTTGTTGCATCTATTGCCGTCTCCTTGAAGATCAAAGGCCGCAGAGTTGTTTTTGCGTTACTTTTCAATTCGAACACCTGGTATGTTCGCGGTTAGAACGTATTTTAACGTTTCATTTATTGTGTGCATGTGTGTACATTTTAGAAGTTAGAAGACCCAGCACAATCCAAGAGTTCAAATCCTATTTATGAATCACCGAGCAACAAAACCTCGGCCACGGCACCGTCATAGTCACGGCCATATTTCCATCGTTTTTTTCTAATACATCTTAACCATCTGCTTTTAATTTACGCTCCCGAACAACCTTTGTCGGCTCTATCAGCGAACCTCGCGCTGTGCTCGTCTAAAACGCATCATTAGGTCGGCTAGAGCCTCACAGCCTGATGGCCGGCGTATTTGTACCAATAACAACAAATCATCGGTACACCTTGTAAAACCGGGGAATTACCAAGCGATATTTTATAATCAACCAATTGCTCACCCGTGTTGAATACGCAAGAGGAGGCGGCCACCAATAAATAGCGGTGGTCGATGTGCGCGCCCTCTGGGCGACAATTTAATAACCTCCTCGCTCTGTTAAAAAGTTTAAAATTGTCCTGCGCCAAGGTGGGTTCGGGAAAAAGCGACTCGGCCCGGGCAAAGGCCGCTTTGTGCCCGTTTTGGCCCAATGTAATTATAGCTTTGATTGCTAATTTAAATAATCAAAACAGATAAATCAGTTCAATTTATAATTATTTTTGATTCGCAGGGCATTCGAATCAATTTTGATTTCAATTATAGACTGGGCACGCCGTGAGAGCTATTTTATCCAGAACTCATTTATTGTTTTCCGATGGCCCGGCGCAAACACGGCAATTTAGTTAACAATAACTTTAATTATTTAACTTGGATTTATTGCCGTTATTACCCAACGATTTAGCCCACGCCTTTTTAGGCGATTATTTCGGAGAAACTGCGTATCTAGATGTATTGCCCTGTGGAACCCGCTTAACGACGTTAACGCAATCTTAATTTAATATTACCGGTTAATGAAGACGTATAAGCCGAAAGTGTCCACATTTTTCATTAACAAACAAGACACATAATTAAAGGCGACGATCGTGGCGATAATTCCCCGGGCATTTAGTGCGACCTGCAATATTAAAGTGAGGACAGAGAGAACAAGGCGTGAATTATGGGCGCGATTATTTAAATGGGGGTTAAATAATTAACAAAGGGATACATACAATCGTGCCTCTGGAATTGTTGTTCTGGGGGAAATAGGTAAAATTTTGTTTGGTTTAAGGAATCATTTATTAAGTAGGCCGAATAACGTGCGCTTAGCAACTGTTACAAGACACGTGTTTGGAAAATACATGACTGTTTTAGAGAGAGAGAGAGGGAAAACATTATATAAGGTTAGTTTTTTAAAGTGTTAGAAAACGATATTTTACTATTTGTTATTACAAAAAGCGACTGGAAATTCTCGGGATATTCGGAAGACATTTACTATCGATGAACAAAAACTAATTCATTAATTCTTGTGAAACATTTATTAAAAACGTCGACTTTTCGGGGACTGGTTTTCCCCTTCTTCAGGACATATCATTAGTTAAACTATAAAAAAAACAATAGATGATGGTAGTTTACATTGATTTTGAACAACGAGGTCTTGCAGGTTATGTACTTACATTAAAAGTTTCTTCTATCATCTCTGCTCATATAATCTAAATTTAACTTAAAACTAGAAAGGCACATTGCCCACTGCCTAACAGGACTACATATTGCTTTATTTTAAAGATTTAATATTAAAAGTTAGAATTTAAATCGGAACGATGATGTCGAATTATCGTTACATTTGTTTATAAGTGCTACTGTCTACTTTATCGACCGAGTCAATGTCAAATGAGGTAAACCATTGAATTAAGATACAACCACTGAACTATGAAGACATGAGAGCGCATGGAAAGATGTATAGCGAAGGATTTGTTTTTATTTCGGTATTACAATTTTTACTTTCTCGCAGATAAAGTATAGTGATCATGCGAAAAAAAATTTTTGAGATTTTGATGATTCTCGACGTTTTGAGCGATTTTGAGTCGATTTGGCCCTTTTTTGCTTTTTTGTCTGTCTGTGTGTCTGTGTGTCTGTGTGCCTGTGTGTGTGTGTGTGTGTGTGTGTGTGTGTGTAAACACGATAAGTCAAAAACGACTTGAGCTTAATCGATGAAATTTGGTATGTAGTCATTTGAGCTAAAAAGTAAACTCGTATCAACTTTTGGGCTTAATTCGGATAACCGGAAGTGGCAGTTTACCTGAAACGGAAGTGAAACTCTTTCAAGTAAAGTGCCCTTTTGCTTGAAGGTATTTGTTTCTAATTTTGTACCAACTTCAGAAATAACGAAAAACTCACAGATATTAAATTTTAGCTTAATCCCTCAACCGGAAGTGGTAGTTTAGCTGAAACGGAAGTGTAACTCTTTCAAGTAAAGTACCCTTTTGCTTTAAGGTATTTGTGTCAAATTTTGTACCAGCTTCAGAAATAACGAAAAACGCATAGATATCAAATTTTAAGACAATTACCTAACCGGAAGTGGTAGTTTACCTGAAGCGAAAATGAAACTCTTTCAAGTAAAGTGCCATTTTTTCTTGAAGGAAATTGTTTTAAATTTTGTAGTAGCTTTTGAAATAACAAAAAACTCACAGATATGTAATTTTAGCACAACTGTCCAACCGGAAGTAATCTTTTTTATCTATTTTTTTAAATATGCATGTGTGTATAATAACAAAATTATTCAAAAATCGCTCTAAATCCTAATGTGAATCTGTCGTATCTTGTCTATTGCAACTTAGAAATATGCGAGAAAGTCGAGTGGAGACCACTCCATATTTTTATATGTATATTTCTTTTTACATTTATGTTTATGTATAAAGTGAACTCAAATTTATTTGCGTGCAGGTTTGAATAATTCATATGGTTTACTGATTTGCTTATTCGGAGTAACTATACCCAAGTAACACATTGGAGTAACTATATGACCAATATATTACATAACTACTTTATAATGGTAGTTCTTAAACCTATATGTTTTATAAGAACTTTTAAAAAGCTATATTTGCATCGAAAATCAGATAGGTTTTATAAAATAGTTAGAAGCGTTTATATGATAACGATATAAAACTAGTTTATTAAACAGTTTTATAAAGCAGTTAGGAACGTCTATAAAACAATACTATAAACCTATTTTATAAATGGTTTATTAATGGAGTTATAAACATTTATAAAACAACACTATAAATCTATTTTATAAATGGTTTATTAATGGAGTTATAAACGTTTATAAAACAACGCTATAAATCTACTTTATAGATGGTTTAATAAAGGAGTTAGAAACGTTTAAAACAATACTATAAATGATTTAATAAAGCGGTTAAATATTTTTTGACAACAAACTTTGCTTTAAAACACACCATAAGACCTCTAAAAGCACCAAGAAATATTTGCATACAAAATTTGGTTAATGATCAATATTGGCGTCGACTAGAATTCTGCTTTAAAAAATGTTTCATTGGCTTGACAATTTCCAGATTCTATTTTATTAATATTCAATGAAAATTGTTTCCTAATATATGAAAGCTCAAGATGTGAATTTGGCAAATTCTTTGTAAAATCTACGAATTACCACAAATAAAGTGATTTGTAATTGGAACTTATAGTGGATGTGAAAACTCAAAATTTTTAACATTTGGGTTTAATCATCACTGTTATGTAGCTTTAATAAATACGATCACTTTTATATAACAATTCCACAGCTTATATGTCATCTAGTGGTTACCCAAGACTATTATAAATAATATATGTTTTATAAATGTTTTACAAATAACTTTAATATAACCGTTATAAAACCAAACACTGACATAAATAGCTAATTAGTTTTATAAAGTCTGCAAAATTCACAAATTTACTTTATAAATGAAGCGGACATCTTTACGAAGCTTTGTCCAGTTCACAATGGCATTCATCTTGAACAATGTACATATTATTTCCCAATAAGTGAATAATCTAGAGCAAAGGCAATAATTTACGAAATGTTAAGGCTGCAGAATTAAGTTTTTAGAGGGATATGACAATTAGTTGACTAATATACTTCAATAACATGTTTGGTGATAAATAATATGTATGCAGTATTTAATAATATTTTAATAATATTTTAAGACATATGATTTTTAAAGGCGCTTGCATTTTCAAGAAGTAACTTCATACATTTTATCAGTAAAGTGCCATGCGCAGTTCATTTTCAACTTCGAAATTAGTGCATTCGTAAATCAAACAAAAATAATAATGGACATTGGTGGTTTTAAAAAGGTAAGGTTATAAACGACAATACAACTACAAGAGTGAAAAGTTATATAAAATTTGCCAAATTATTTCGAAAGATGCAAAATTTATTAATATTAAGGCTGGGGGTGCAATTTTCTGTTTCCAGAGTCGCTAATGATTCTCTGTTTGATATAGACAACCAACCATACAAAACATTCCTCGTTTTACAGTCATACCTCGCTTAAGGCTGGGAATACAGTACAGTTTTGACTACTCCATTTTTAATTTTTGAAATTTGCTAGGAATATGGTCTGTGATATTGTGCATGGAATAGTTAACTTGAAATTTTGAAAAAAAAAATTGTTTACATATTTGGAAACAGAAAAATTGCATAGCTTCATTAAACGAGGTATTTCTGTATACGTTAAAATAACGACTGCGACCACTAGTGGACAAGTTCTGAACTATTGAAAAGGTCGAGAAAATGGCGCGGATTTAAACAGCATTGCAACTGAAATATGAAATTTTCCTTATAAATAATCATTCAATTGTACATTTTAACACAATTTCAGATATAATAAACATTTTATATTTAATATATAAAAAGTTTTTTCTGAACAACTTACTAATTAACACATATCAAATGCTCAAAATTTTCAATTATATAACTACTTGTGCTACTTGGGTAGCGAATCAACAAAGGAAATCAACATAGCAAATCAACATAACAGATCAACATAGTAAATTAACATAGAGAATCAAACATAGCGAATAAACATAGCGAATCAAACATAATGAATAAACATAGCGAATGAAACATAACGAATCAACATAGCGAATTAACGCAGAAAATCAACGGTAAATCCATAAACCAAAGGAAAATATACATCCTCCGTCTAATGGTACATCTTTATTCGGCCGTTAATGGTCATATAACATAAATAACGCCGCTCGGAATAGATGACAATAAACGTTAATGCCCGTGCACGACCATAATAACACTGGCCGCTCTTCGGCCGACTCTTTCTCACAACAATGTGAATAACAAATTACATGTAAAGCTCGCCATTACCGGCCTGGGTAATGAAAAGAACGGTCATTACGCTCTTTGTTGGGGTGTTCGCTCTCCTTAATCCTCGTTATCTAGTTATTGCTGTTTTCAGAATCGCTGGAACTAACTCTACGCGATTAACTGCGAACAATAAATTGAATAGTAAGTACTTATGGTATCTTGTTTTTTGCTTGCGCTCGGGTATGATCTTGGCATTATGCACACATCGTGTGTAATGTACGTGTGTTGTCATGAATATGGATGCAAAAACTAGACAACATTAGGAGTTGTTTTGTCCTATTGTACACTGTAAGAAAGTTAAGTAGTGTACTACTTAAGTAGTACTACTTAAGTAGTACTACTTAAGTAGTACTATTTAAGTAGTATACTACTTAAAGAGTACTACTTAAGTAGTATACTACTTAAGTAGCAACACCTATAAATGTTGTTGCTATTAAGACAGTAAAGGTTCAAGATAATAAGCTAAAGAAACCTAGGGCTACTAAGACACTAAAGGTTTGAACATTAGCTATAAAACAATTCCTTGTGCAAATTCAAATCTGTGACATTTAAAATGAATTAAGAGACCAAGAAAAAATGAAAGATTCTTTCAAATATGTACACTGGCCTGCAAAATTAAGGGAACACCTACGGGCGAGCAAAAATTTCGGTCATTTTCAAGACTCTGTAACTTAGAGCTTAATGACCATCCAAAAATGTTATACATATCATTTTAAAGGAAAAACTTTCCACTTTTTGATGTCTTAAGCAAAAAGTTTCTATTTCTTAAGAAACCCCCTTTTTCCACATGAGAAATGAAAGACCGAAATTTTTCCGTAAAATTTTCAAACTTTCAACACGTCCATGGGCCCCAACGTTTTTTTCTGATTAGTTTCTCCAATTGCATCTTCTAGCATGAAGTTTTCTCTATGTGCTCAACTTTAATTCATTTTTTTGTGACAATTTTAAAGTAACCTATTGATAATCAAAGAAAAAATCGCACCTTTGTCTTTTGACAGTCGTAACTTCCGGTAGCAAACAACAATATGCAGTTAGTCTACGGCATAAGAAATCTTAGGACATTCTTTCCAATGATGTTGAGTGCAATTTTTCATAGCTTGACTTTTTATTAGATTAATTTCGTTCAAAAATAACCTTGAAATTTACCAATTCGCCGGACCGTATAAAAACTGTGGTCACATCGAGGACATGGGCGATAACATTGCGATGTTTACGTTTTTTATAAGTAAAACCTATCAGTAAAACATTTTCAGAATTTCAAGGCGATCAAAAAATGTATTCTTTGTGTCCTTACATTTTAAAAGATGAACGTCCTTCATAATCAGCCTGTCAATGTAAAAATCTTAAATGCAATGAGGAGCCGTGTGAACGTTCATTTGAAAAGGGTTTTCAAGGCGAGGACAATGTGATATCGTCGAGGTATCTGCGCCTTTTTTTCGCAGAGTTACGGCCATTTCAATATTGAGTAGCAGAGGACTTTGTTTACACGGTAGCGA
>JAWQRP010003530.1:0-13226 GCA_033557875.1 Quadriops clusia
ATGAATATATAAATAGTTTTTCATAAAAATATAAAGTCACCTTACTTTTTGAACACACCTCGTATATATATATATAGAGTTCACAGGATAAATCGGGTTGAATTACAGTCAGACACCAGAATCAGTTGTTGATATTCTATTCATTAATCTAATTTTTACATTTTACATTTTTAATTCAACCCGATTTATCCTGTGAACTCCGTGTAATTTGCGCAGTCGTGTATTGGATGAAGGTGTCTATATATATATATATATATATATATATATATATATCGTAAAAATAATTTAAATTATATATGTATATATATATAAGGACAAAACTATTATTATGTAATGTATTACTGTTAATGTAGTTGATTTCTGAACGAATTTTGTAAGGTATTAATGATGCTTGTAATGTTTATTACGCAGTTAAAATAGGTCAAATTTGAGTGCCGAAATGTCAACCAGATAAATTAATTATTATCAACAACTAACAATTGAAATTAAAGAATAATAAGGGCAGTAAAGAACATTTTACAATAGTATTAAGATTATGAACGATATTTTTCACAATCATTCCCTTGAACTTAGTGTGCAAGTAATAGCCGCGTGCCTCCGCCAATTGTGCAGGTATAGGAAAACCCTTGGCAGAAAACATAATCACATTCTCCTTCAGCGCGGTCGCATGAAATAACGTTAACTTTGAACAAGCTTCGTGCCTTTTAAGTGTACGTACCTTGTAGCTAGGAAATGCGGGGTTTCTATAAAGTATTTATGCGAAAAAAATCAAAGCTCCAACTTTCTTTGTCCGCTTCCTTTGCCAAGTTGTGCGCTGCAGCTACGGCTACAGCTCCGCAATATCGCATCTCTAAATTTCTTTCCCTTCGTTGCTACTTAGTATTTCTGAAAATACGGTATAAAAGTAGGCGATCAGCCGTTGTCAATTTTTAAAGAAAGATTTCGCGACTTTGAAATTTTAAACAAGAAATGTGTAAACAAACAATATTGCAAATAAATAAAAATTGTTTACTATCCCTACAAATCAATGTCTTCTATTAACTTCAAAAGCTGTAGTTTAACCCTCCAACGGCTGAGAGGTTAACAATTCGGCCACGTCAGATTTTTGCATTATTGCCGGCATTCTGGTACATCGAGCTTTTCCAGAAAGCAAATTTAAGAATAATAGGAGTTTACATCTAGATGTAGGAATATGTCGTTTCACGGACAATTACTTGATACATTTGTTTCGCCAAAAGACGCCATCGGCCTGGATTAAGCGTTGTGTAGTCTCTGTTTCCCGTAAAATTCCATTTAAATAAGGATTCATTTTATTCCCCTCTAAGTTGGCCGGCACAATTTTCCGGGGATTTCCCCCGATAGTTATTGGGGCGGCTGCTAATGTTTCGTTATTAGACAACACGACGCTTCAGGCGTAAAAAAGCCGTCCCGACTAAAGGCGTTTTCCTATTTAACAATTATTAGTAAGATTTTCATTAGCCAGCTTTATGATTTTACGATACGGTGGATTTGAGTTAATTTGTTTTTTTATTAATTTCATATTGGTTTCGTATTGGTTTAGTATTGATTTCGGGTCGGACTTGCGCTCCTTTCCCTCTCTGCTGCAGCCTTTAACATCTTCATAAATATTTCATCCTTTAATCCCGAACAAAAAGTGTGCCGCACCCGCCGGACGTCGTATCCCTTTAATAAATAACGCATATAACATTTACTTTGACTCTGTTACCGTTAAGGACTTAATTTGGGGACGCGTAAAAAATTTAAAGTTATGCGAAAAAAAAAACTAAAAATTTGCGGCAACTCTCTCTAACTTTTTTTGAATACTGGCGTTACATGCAGCCGGTTGCTTTGCAATTCCTCGGGTTTTTTACTATAGCGAAAGTTTCCCTCAATAATGTATGAATTCCCTGTGTACCCTTGGAATTCTCATATCGTCTCCCCTATTGACGTTATTCCCTGCGAGTAAACTTATTTTATAAAGGTGCGAAACGAGAAATCACGGAGTATTTAATAATGTCACTGTTGACGCTTCTCCTGTAAGGGTCGATGCCAAATCCAATGATAAATTCAATGCCAAGTCCAATGTTAAATTCAATTTAAAATACACTATTACGTTCTCTGTTAAATTCAATGTTACATTACCTAATAAATTCACTGCTGAATTGACTGCTAAATTCAATGTTAAATTCACTGCTAAACTCAATGTTAAATTCACTGCTAAACTCAATGTTAAATTTACTGCTAAACTCAATGTTAAATTCACTGCTAAACTCAATGTAAAATTCAGTGCTAAATTCAATGCGAATTGGAATGTCAATTCGAATACAAATTCCAATGCGAATTCAAATGCCAATTCAATGCCAATTCTGATGCCAATTACAAAGCCAAGCCCAAATTCAAAGCCAGCTCCTATGCCAAAATCTGCACAAGGGTTGGAGCTACAGCTTGTGCGATATAACCCCGGACGGTGGGCAGGACCCGCATGAATAAATTCATCCCATACTTTATGCATGTGCCGCCGGCGTATTTAATTTGCTTTCTTTTTCGTATTCATTAAACTAAACCTACATGCGCTAAAAATACGCTCTTAACTTGCAAATGACTGGTCCCGCACGAAATGAGTACATTTCCTGATGACTTTTTTAATTAAGTGTTCTACGTCTATCTTGATTGGCAATTTTGAGTCAAGAATACTAAATGCAAATTGTAAATCAATTTAATACAAAAGGGTACTGTAATAATAATTAGAGGAAATGTTGATTACGAGATGCTCAACGAAGTTTATTGTTTTTACGTTTCTATGTGCATTCATTTCCAAATATGTTTAATTAATATTTTATAAGATCTCTAAAATGTCGATAAACAGATAAAAATTAAAGCATTAAAAGTTAACCTCTAATTTTACAGTCGAGACATAATTATGACTCCAACAAGATGTAATTGGTGCAACTAGGCTTCTGAAATATTAGTTCGGAGTATGAAAAATAAATTCAATAAACTACTACAAATTCGGGAATTTCACGCCTTGTTTTAATTAATAATTTTGTTTTGTTATGCATCAGTTTATTTTCATAATTGAACATACTTTGGCCGATAAACGGGGATAATCTGTATATCATTCCCAATTGTAAAATGGTTATACAATTATGATTCGTAGAGTGCGTCTCACATATGAAGATCCCATGCACGTCATTAATTGTGCGCGAACTGGGTTATGACGCGATGTACCAGTGCCGTAGGCAATATTAAAATAAATGACGGAAATTGAAGTATGTATTGAGGTTATGCATACATGTTTGATTGAAAATACGTCTAGTAAACAAATTTGGATATAAATTTAGAAGAAAGTACCTTTTATTTTCTTTTTGTGATCCATTGAGATAATTAATGGATGTTATGAAATGAATTTGTACCTCCTCAGCATTTACTTCATTTAGTATTCGAACTAAAAAAAGTAAAAACCGAGGAGATACAGATTCATCTCATAACATTCTTAGAAATACTTCCTGCTTGTTCTATTAGAATATCAACAAAATGACTAACCTAATATTATCTAATGAAATCAGCACATACTTTGCAGAAACGTTTTATTTTCTATAAGGATGGAGGGTCAGTGCGATGACAATTCATGTAATTTTTTTAAAAGTATATATTTTATCATAATCTTAGATTGAAATTAAAGATGCGAATTCTGTTGATTTTACATACGTATTTACGTTTCGAAGATCCTCAGCTAAAAAGATAAGAGGTTTTAGTGACTAAAACTAAATAAATCTAAGAGGCACCACACACATTTAATTATTGGCAACCCAGTCTAAAACAAACATGCTAAATAAACACAAATGTCCAAAAGTTAACAATTACAAAAATAAAATCAACAATACAAATTGCATTGAACTGTATATTACTCGAAATCTGAATAATATTCTTCTTCTTCCGATTCCAAAGACTGGGACATATCACTATCGGAACTGTAAACTTGTTCTTCCCATTCATCTTCCACTTCATCAAAAAGGTCATCTTTCCTCATATACCTGAGTTCATTTTGGATGACATGGTCACAGTGAGATTCCCATTCCTCCGCTGTGACAGTAGCAAATTTCTGTCGTGCTAGAACTTCTACATCCTCTAGTTTGAAGGTAGTATTATGACTTGCTACCCAATTTTTAACGGTAGCCCAAACACGTTCTATTGGGTTCAGGTCTGAATGGTATGGAGGCAGGCGTAAGACAGTGTAACCATGAGACGCCATCAAATCATCTAAAATGAATGGCTCTTCTTCTCTATGTAATTTGATTAATTCATAGAGCTCCAGCTTCTTCATTGTGGCTTCAAATGGGATTTCATGACAATTAAACCATGCTACTATTTCCCCCTTTCTTGCGGACATTGTAATATTTTTTTGCTTGTGTACGTTGTGGTACGAAGCATTATCCAGAACCAATATAACTCTGCCGGGTAAGTTAGGAATGAACTGTTTTGTGATCCACTTCATGAAATTACCATGGCCCATTTCATCATTGTAATGCCCATTTTTAGTACCTGGAAATGTATGATATAATGGTATAGCAATAAAGGTCAGAAAGGCTGCAAACAAAAACTATTTGACATATGGACAGCTTTAAGTGTAGCCAATGTATTTCTTATGGGGATCCATGCAAATTTCTTGCGAACGATCTACAGCGTTATTTTTTTATAAATATCAAAGTATTTGGCACCAAATGTTATGTTAAACAGAGCTCGTGGCTTGTGTTTTGAATTTTTTCTTTGGTGAAGAATTTTTCTGATTTACATTGGTAGTTCATTTGGACTCTGCTTTACAAAGATGAACTATCTTATGCAAAAAAATAGGCCACGAGAAATTGTAGCATTGTTTAACGTTTCATTTGGCACCGACTACTGTGATATTTGTGTAATACTAATGTTCTGATCGTTCGAAATGAATTTGCATACATCCCTATAAGAAGTGCAACGTTGCACTTAAAGTTGTCTATACTTTAGATAGTTTTCGTTTGCAGAGTAAAAGGAATAAGAAGTATTTGCAAGGCATAAGAGTTACTAATATGTAAATACTTAAAATAAATAATTGTGATATTTAAATTAATTTACCTGATTGAAAGATTAGCAGGGCATTTGGTATAAAGCCTTGGTCCCTTGGAAGTCGACGCACCAGCTTTTATATTCCTTGCTTCCTTCTCTATCGTTGTGTATGTTTTTTTTTTGATACACCAGTTGCAGCCAAAGTCCTTTCTCTAAAACACGATTGCAATGACTGGTATGAAATTCAGTGAATAAATATTATCCGTTTTACAATACTGTTGTATGTAGTAAATATATAAGAAAATAATAATAATAATATGTTTGATGTTAGGTTATGTTTTAATACTTACCGGTGATTTTGCAACTGAATTTGCAAACCTTCCTCCGCTTCTTGTTTCATGAACTTAGCAACATTGTGAACGATTTCCCTGCCTTGACTTCGAATTAGAATGCCTTTTACGCCAGTTTCTTTTGCGACATTTTCACCTGTTGCACAAAATCGGCAGATGCCACTGAACATAGTGAAAAACGCGGCGGGAATGAAACTAGGTTTCTGCGCATATGACGTGCATGGGATCTTTACATGTGAGACGCACTATAGATGAATCTGTGCCGAGGGTTTAGCCTGTGCACCCGGACTGAACGATGACTCTGGGGGACAACTTTTTAGGTGAGTTCTTTCAACCATTTAATTCGGCGCCCACCTTAGGTTCTTTCCAACAAGACGAGTTGATAGTTCAAGAATCAGGTACAGGGTCGGCTAAGGATCAAACTATAGACAACCAGACATTCATGTGTACAGAATTACCGTAAGACGACGAAAATTTTAGAATGGGCCGACCCTGTGCAGTACATTAAACGATTGTTGGAAAAGACCTCTTGATTGGGAAATGGTATGAACTGACTCCTGTAACGACTGTCTAGTTATTAGGTATGAACGAGAGCGAGTTCAGCGGAAGGGTATTGAAAAATATAGATCATCAGAAATATACAAGAGATATGTTGATATCAAATTGAGTACAAGAGTAAATAATCTAGAATGAATTTTAAATTTTTGAATTGATAAAAATCCAAGAATAAACTTTACTTTAGCGAAATTAATTTATAATATAGTAAAATACACTTTTAAGTTCGCACTCTGGCAGACGGACCAATTAAATGAACAAATTCTGAATTTATAAATGAAATAATTAAAAAAATTAAAGAATAACTTCGCTAAATAGTTTGCAAATAATATAACAAGATATTGAATGCATAAGTTTTATAATCCATATTAGGCAATATTATAATATTATAACCAAATATTTAAAAAAGAAACGTTGAGGTAGATAAAGGAATAAAGGTGGTAGGTACACATACAATGTAGAGTATTTTTATTGTAATTCGTTAATATCAAAACCGATCTAAAATTTCCCAAAAGTAGGCAAGAACAATGGAAAAATTGTTGTTAGGAAATTTTCAAAATAGTAGAGATATAATACATAGCTAACTGTATTATTTTTTTTGTATATGCATACCTACCCACATTTTCAGGAACTTACCTAACAAGTCGAACGCAGTGTAACAAAGAAAATAAATTAATGTCCTGCTTTGTTACGTTAGTACGTCGGTCGCTTACAGCGCGCATACGTCCTGGAAATCAAAACTCCCTGCTATCGGGAAATTCCATTTCGCATTGTTCGAAGCGCTTTCATCTTTTAAATCAAATACATGCGTCATTAGCCTGTTTACATTCACCTCAGCCATGAACGCATTGTTACTTTTTAATTGGCCTTTTCGGAGTAGCAAGCCTCAAACGAGCTGCATAAACAACGGGCGAACGTTGAACCGAATCAGTTAATGAATTACATTTGCAGGAATTGCGTTGTTTGCATCAAACGTCGAATTATTATGTATTTTGCATTTGTGTGTCGCTCGCAAGGGCGAACTTTCATGAATTATTGGTGCCCCAGCGGGAACCGCGAATAAACCTGAATTTAGATAGGACGAGGCCAATTGGGCGGGGGCCGGAGAGTCGCGATTTTAGCGGCTTTTTCCCGGACAAACTCCGGAGAAATTAATTCGCGATATGTAAATGGGAGATTGTCGTTATCGGTCCGATTCCCGAACGCCCGAAGAAAATTTATCGGGCAAACACGAGAAGCGTTTATCATCAAAACAATACAACTTATCTAACCGCCAATAAATCTTGCGGTAATTGAATTATTCGGGCTCATAAACATAATCGATACGGTAATCGCCTATCCAGTCCGATTGTTGCGCGAGCAAACATTATTGGTGTATGTGCATCTGATTGAAATGTTATTGTTGCACTAGAGCTCTATTGATCGGCCGATGGATGCTATGATGCGACGGTAATGGTGAGAAAATAATTTGTTATTACACAATTCAATATTCCGCCAGAGATATCGACTACATCTTAAATCTGTTTGGATACTTCCTGTCTTTGGGTATAATTTCCTGCTGCTGATTGAATATCAGCCCGACCGGGCGTAAGCACCCGGTTTACCTGCCTCATAACATATTCATGGGATCGGGATTATTATGCAAATCCAGAGCTAAAAATTGGTTAATACTAATTGTAATAATTTTATATCCCATAATTTCATATTTTAGATTATATTTAATACTGTTTTTTAGATTATATTTAATAGTGTTTTTTAGATTATATTTAATAGTGTTTTTTAGATTATATTTAATAGTGTTTTTTAGATTATATTTAATAGTGTTTTTTAGATTATATTTAATAGTGTTTTTTAGATTATATTTAATAGTGTTCTGTTTAATAATTTTGAATGTGAAAAGTCACAGCCGAACCATTGTTGCGAAAATTTCAGATTTGAGATTAATATTTATATCGCTCGCAGATGAAAAATGATTTGCCCGCGGTAAACGGCACAATTTGGCATTGTGGCGCCTCAAAAGGGAGATATGAAAATCCGAGAATAACGAAATTCATTTCAATGTCGAATAAAAGGCGGCGTGCAGCCGACGCCGACGCTGATCTGACGTAAAAAATAAATGCAATAAATAAAAAACGTCAGGTTGTTGGTGTTAATCCTTTATTGAGGAGCAAAGAGCGAATCGCGACGCTCCCTCACGCTGTCGGCGCTGACAAGCGCACCCTCTGCCGTGGGGGCGAGCACTAATGTTTTAATCCTGTTTCGGCAGGATGCTCGTTTCCCCGCTTCGCCTTTGTTTCCCTCCCGGGTTACATGATGGGTAGTAAGATACCTGTTTGCAGGACACACGGAATTGAACTGATCGAATTGAGGTGAACAACGTCAATTCGTTTGAGAGAATTAGGTACATACATAGTAATATTGCCGGTCGTTCTTCATATGTGTATACGTACGTTCAAGTATCGATTAAATTATTGTGCATATTTAAATCGAGCTGATTGATTGATTGATGTTTTTACTTACGCGCCTGTATTCCGACGTCACGTCAGATCAAGACGTATATGTACGTGCCGGATCCATTATGCATGTATACCAACGATATATACGAGTGCTCAAGCATAATTTCGTGCAGTTGAGTACTCCAGAGATCAAACTTTTCAGTAATTCGCTACGTACGCAGGGAGTTCCAGAGGATCCACTCGAGTTTGGGAAAATTGCTCCGGCGGAAACTTAGGGCAGAAAGGCACGACAAATAGCTTTCAGATAAATAGTTAGCAAATGAAAACTAGCGGAATAGTTCAAAGTTCGAGTGTAAATTATACTGCGACAGGAACTTTCGAAGGCTGCGGGCAGTCCCCGATAATAAAACGAAGAAGGGAAGGACGTACTTTGCAATTGCTCTCTGCTCCTTAATATTTAACTAACTTTGTACACGCGAACTATATTCAATAACTACTAAGTTTGTTGTAATCTTTCATGTTTCGTAATGGTCTTTTTTCTTCGACATTAGTGAAACAAAGTAGTTTTTATTATATATATTAAGCACGACCAATATTTGTATTGTGATTTCTGTGTCCCTTTTGATTGTTGCTGTTACTAGACATTGGAATTGTTTACAAGTTGCAACAGCCTTCATCGACGATTATGTTGACACACATTGTTGTTTTACGTTGGAAATTTTTATGAAATTTTAGTCAGATAAGTAGGAAGTACGCTATTGCACAAAATTAAATTACAACGTTCATATCGCTACACAAAATCATTAGTACAATATAAATCAACATAATTGGAAATGAAGTGATTAAATAATATGACCTAGGAGGCGATGATAACACGTAGATACAAATTGTTTTATACAGTTATTACCCTCATTGTCGTCTAGCTATCAAGACGGCGATGAAACAGGAAAAGCCGGTATCCATCATATAGTGTCGAGGTGACTTAAAAACAATAGATGTTTTGTGTTCTGTTGGAAATATTGAGGCGAATCTCGTCGTGTTATTTGACACTTTGGGACATATTTGATTAAATTACGATTTTCCGCGAGGACAAATTATTTATTTATTTATTTACACTGTTCTACAGAACAAAATCTTCCAATTACAGAACAGGAAAGAGCAAAAATATACAAAATAGAAAAAGTGTTCTATACGTAAATATACCACTGGGAAAAAACAGAAATAAGATTAATGCGTTGACAAAAGTGAAGATATCATTTTCTTCAAATAATTTAAACTGTGGTGATAAATGTCTACCTGTCTCTCAATTGAATGGTATAATCTGCACATTGTGTATAAAGGAGAAAATTGCAAAACATTTGTATTAGCTTTTACAAGAAAGAAGGTATGGCTAACTCGTAAGTGTACAGCAGGAGCGTAGAAATTTACTAAGGCAAGGAACGCTGGATTATCAACAATATTATGTACAAGTTTGTACAGATACATTACCAGAGAAGATTCCCGCCTACATTTTAGGGTTTGGAAGTTATGGCCAGCAAGGAGTTCGGAATATGGAAACCCTCTAACAGGGTAGACACCTGTTTGTTTGAAAAAGAGAAATTTCAGAAACTTCTTTTGAATACTTTCAACGGTGTTAACGTCTCTATAGTAATGAGGATTCCAGCATATACAGGCATACTCAAGTTTGGGCCGAACCAAACAGTAATATAAGGAACAAATTGGAATAATATTAGTGATTTTTTTAGTGTTCCTTATTACAAAGCCCAGAACACGTAGGGCCGACAAGGCAATGGTATCGACGTGGTCATGAAAACTGAGCCTAGAGTCAAAGGTAACGCCAAGATCAAGAATAGTAAAAACTCTTTGCAAAGGAGACCCAGCGATGAAATAGGGATAGCGGAAGACGTCTTTCTTACGAGAAAAACTCATGGATTTGCACTTGTCAACGTTTAAATAAAGCTTATTTAATACGCAACACCGCAGCACTCTATCCATATCAGCCTGCAATTGAATGGAATCATGTTTAGAGTCAATGATAGAAAACATTTTGGGATCATCTGCATACAGCAACTTCTGGGAAGATACTCACTTAGCGATGTCATTTATGAATATATTAAAAAGAAGAGGTCCAAGGTTGGAGCCTTGACGAACAACAAAAGTTGACGTATACTCTTGTGACTTATGACCGAGATATTGCACAAATTGGGAACGGTTTTGTAAGTAGGACCGTATGAACTCCGCCAAATCAGTGGAAAAACCTAAAGTAACGCATTTATCAACAAGGATGTCGTGACATATCCTGTCAAACGCCTTAGAAAAGTCAGTGAGTATGACGTCCACCTGATTATGGCTATCAATAGCATTGCTTAGGTACTGAGTAAAATTACACAAATTAGTAGCAGTAGATCGGCCCTTCATAAAACCATGTTGATGAATGGTCAAGCGATTATGTATTACTGGACGTAGGTAGTTAAAAATAGCTGATTCAAATACTTTACTAAAGTTAGACAAAAGCGCTATAGGCCTATAGTTCTCTATATGAGTTCTTTCGCCAGCTTTGAAAATGGGACAAATGCGAGCACTTTTCCGAGCTGCAGGGAAAGTCATTGAATTTAAAGATATTTTGAAAATATGCTTAAGAAAGGGAATGGAAATTTCAGAGCAATCACGTATGAGAAACCCAGGAACGCCATTTGGACCACTAGACCATTTGCACTTAAGACGTTTAATTACAAACGGTATATCATCATCTGCAAACGAGGGTGAACCTATAGTAGGAACGACATTACAGGATGCTCCATCAGTCGATACAATGGTCGGGGGGAGGTAAACACCACCAAAAAAAGTAGCGAAAGCATTTACAATCATGCCAGGATCCGTGATATGCGAACCATCCAAAACCATTTCCGGCGGAACAGAAGTTGTCGATCGCTTAGAGTTGATAAACCTCCAAAAGTGCAATATTCTTTAAGAAATTCTACTATTTTTGAAAACATTAAATTGTTTTTAAATAAAATGCGTACCTTGACGAACCAAATAATTACATTATCGTCTTAATTAAGTTCGATAGCCGAATTATTTGCCCACATAAATTATCGCTGAAAAGCGGCCACACAAATGAGATGTTTATTAATTAATCCGAAACGGACTTCAAAGCTTTGGATCGGCAATCAAACCTGTTTTGAATAATAAATTTATTCGGATCCACATAGAGAGTAATAAACGTGAGCGCCAGGGAAAATATCGTCACGAGCAGGATAATTTATTGCACTTTTGTTTGCGAAAATATCTCTTCAGCGCCAGATGTTTCTCCGGCTCTAGAACTCTATGAAAAGAGGGACAGATTTTTAAAAATCATGGTTAGAAAGTTTACTTACTGTTATTGAAAATGCACACAAACCACAGTTTGCAAACTTAATAAAATGACAAGGACAAAAGCATTGTCACGTTAGCGAATAATGAACTATAAAACAGAGAAAATTATCAATTTTTCCGTACATTTATCCTGACGAGACGTGCCATTACAGTCGGCGAGGGTTTATGTAAACTAATTTTCTTTTTATTGAACGTGGAGGAGTCAATTATCCTATTCCCTTTTTGTCCCGGCTTCTGCACTTGCCTGCGCCTGACAAGAAGACAAACACGGTTTGCGTAAGCAGTTGGGCGAATCGGCGGTCCATTAAGCCAACAAAATAGGAAGACAGAAGTCAGACAGGGCAGTAGTCAATCTTACTGTGTTATAATAATAAATTTAAGAGGTACCGAATGAACTGTTTCCCGGAACAATTTAAAATTGTCACGTATGCATAAATTTTTTAAAAATTGAATATAATTATAACTGCACGTTTTAATTTTTTATAGGAAAGGTTTTAGTTATAATAAATAATAATAATAATAAATAATAAATCTAAAGGATGGGAGAAGAAGAATGCTGCACGAACCGTGAAGTATTTTAAAACCTGTCGGACCCACTAATTCTTCGGCCTATTTGTCTTTCCTGTAAGGTTTATAAAATATCCCGCAAAGTGTCACAAGGAAAATAAAGTTTCATTTCATAGTCTAAAATTAGCCGCTCGTGTCGCGGAAACGTCCGCTCGCATTATTAATTATTTCAGGCCATATTTCAGAGCGCACTTATTATTCCTCATTATAAACCTCATTAAGCCATATTAGGAAGATAAATGCAGCATGTACAGCAGTTTAGTGGATTTGACACCGTAAGGCGGGTTGATGTATTAATACAATCCCGTTTTTGGAAACTTTTTTCTACTCCATTTGTTTTGTTGATTTCATAAAATTTCATTTGTTCATGCTACTTTCCTTGTGTAGATAAAATCTGCATGCATAAATTAAAGTGTATCATTAGCGGTGATATATTGCAATAAATTCATTAATATTCCACGAGAGTTTGCATTTGTAATAATCCTACCAGTCAATCCAGTTGTTACAGACGAAGATGAAATATTAATCTTGAGCTGAGGACTAGTTGCGTTGTTTGCGATCAGGTGGTTGTGATTCTAGCTGCACTAATATCAAATATCTCATCGTTGCGGGATTATGTTAAGAGCATTTCTTATGTAATTGCTACATGACGCAGTAAGAATATTGAAAAACAGTAAATTAGCACGTGCTTAGCCAGTATAACATGTGCATGTGTTCTTTTGAGTTATTTTTTAAGGAATTAAATAAATGAGGAATAAATATGGAGTGGTCTCCACTCGACTTTCTCGCAAGTTTCTAAGTTGCACTAGACATGATAAGACAGATTCACATTAGGATTCAGAACGATTTTTGAATAATTTTATTATACACAGATGCATATTTA
>JAWQRP010003531.1:0-13225 GCA_033557875.1 Quadriops clusia
GGAATCGTAGGCATGGAAACAGGTAATAAAAGTATAGGAAAAACATAAGCAGTCGGTAGCAAGCATTGACTAGAGGTAGTCGTGTAGCTATCTTCACTGCGCGTTTTGCAGATTTGAAGACAACCAGTAGGAGTCGAATCTTCCACACGTTCCACACTATTTACGACTGTTTTTGTTTTGCATGAATATAATAAACGTAATGTCCCTTCTTGACGATCAGTTTCAGTCGAACTGATAGTTGTAATAGGATTTTAAAGGTCAAATAAAGACATTTTTTAATTATTGTTTCATACTTTTATTTTCTTTGTTATTTTTATCGAAATTTCGCTCGTTACTTTGAGAGCTTCTGGACAGTATTTTTTTTATAAAATTTATCATAACCACAAACACTTTAAAAATTTTAAAAATTGTAGTGTGATAAATTTTATAACGTTACCTAGGACAGTCTAGTTTCTCCTAAATACTTTAGGCTGAACTAGTTTGACCTAAGCCCTAGTTGATTGAACCCTTGCAAGTAACAAAATAAACACTTTGGAACGTACCTTTTTATCGTGCACTTCTTGTATATTCACTCATTACAGAGTAAATTGATGATTAAAATTAAAAGACAATTAATTAGATGAACAATATTTATTCAAATATATATACAAGATTGAATTGTAACACAAAAAACCCGGCCGCCTTTGATCTTCAAAGTTACTACTAAGAAATTAGAGGTCCAAGACACAATCAATAATATTTAATTATAAAAGCGGAGTGAAACTAAAATGAAAAATGAACTCTTATTACTGAAATATTAAATATATTTAATATTTTTTAATTGCACAAAATCTTTATTTTTTACACTGGCACTTAGTACCACAGTTTTTGGTACAGATGCACCTTATAAAACCTTGTCTGGTCCCAACTGAATGCTTGGGTAGCTACAGTCCTCATATTCAATCAATTTCGGCCTAGGCCAAACTAGTTCAGCCTGAAGAATTTAGGACAAACTAGATTGTCCTAGGCTAAACTGGTATATCCTGCACGGGTTTTGGCCTAGGACAAACTAGTTTGATATGAAATCGGGTTCGGCCGGTACCACATAGGCTAAGTAAATAGATCAAGAAGTTTACTGCTTTCTGAAATCGTCCACACTAATGGGTTTTTTTAAATTCGAGCGTATTTTCATTTAGTTATTTGATAAAACATTGGTAACGGAAAATTTATTTCGGGAGCACCCACATAAAGCTTTATAAAAACAAAATAATTTCATATAAAGCTGTAAAGCGTTATGAAATAAAATTAATTCCTTTTACCTTTGTTTACTCGGCAAATATGTATGAAACCACATCTAATTTGAAAAACCCTATATTATGTATCATATGTTGGCGCCAACGCAGTAAGCAATCGCTCAACAAAATAGGACAATTATTCTAGCGATTGTCGAAGCTAATAGCGAGTGTGGATAAAACATGATTATTTACTAAAAAAACGTTCCCGCTCATCTAAACAGATGGCAAAGAGCAGCATATTACATTTCGAACACCGAGTACTGAGAAGAAAAATTTTTTATTAATACGACCAGTAACAAACTCCGCCCTTTACATGATTTTTACTACTTCCCCTCTTACCGTTTGCCCTCAGTAGAAACTAAAAGATTATTGCTCAACGCTCTTAAGGTTAAAACAGCGTTTGGCAGTTCAATTTACCCAGGGCCGACTACGGTAGACCGCGGAACTAATGGATAAGGATGCATTTGCAGCAAACCTTGCTCTTCTAGTCGTTTTTTTATGTGCAAAAAAAGTGTTTTTGTAAAGATTCGAAGTTGTAACCAATAGACTTGAACATTCTGAACATGTTTGTACATAAAAAAAGTCAGTTTAAAACTTTTGTGGAGTTAGGGGTTTTTGAAACTAGGCGATTCACATATATATATGGAACATCATAATCGTCTCAGGAACCCACAATATGTAAATTATGTTCAGGAGTCAAGAGCAGAAACAGCTCAGAAAAAAACACTGATGTTCGGTGTTCAATACACAATTCGTTTTATTACAGTTTAGTGAAGGTTTAGTCACGAATTATTCGCATTCCCAGGTGTTAAGGTAGCCACAATTCTGTAGCGAAAGCTTCACCAAAATGGAATAAAAAGAATTATGTATTGAACAGCGATCATCTGTGCTCTTTCTAAGCTGTTTCAGCCCTTGACTCCTGAACATAATTAAATGTATGTTTTTATCAAATACGAGTAGGATAGTTAAAATGACGACTGAAGTAAGACCAAACTTTGTATAGAGAAAATTCAGGCTAAAATGTTATTAGGAGACTGAAAACTTGAGAGAAGTACAATGATGGATTAGATTGCAGTCTCATGATTTTTAGATAAATTGTTCTTGATTTTCACAGATGGTGGATGATCGTAGTCTTTCGGAATGGTTCTTATGGACAGCCTTAACTGTTCCTTCTTCCTGAAATTTTTTTAAGCAAACGAGAAATAGTGAGTCGCGTTGATGCATCTCGTTGAAACTTATGTTTAAGAAGGAACAATTAAGGGTGACCATAATAATCATCTCGGAACACCACAATAATGTATTATCCACCAGACCTGTAAAAGTCATCCAAAAATTTCAGCAATCGCCTAGAAAATCTGTTCGGCAAGTGAATCGTAAGACTGCAATCTAGTAAACCCTCTCTGCACCCATGTTCTCAGTCTTCCAGGAACACTTTAGAATTAATTTTCGTTTTTCAAAGTATAGTCTCACTTCAGCCAATTATTTTAGCTCTCACGTGTGATAAAAGAAAACATATAGAACTTGTGAACTATCAATGTATACATTTTTGGGACACTGTATACATCGAATCAAAAATTTAATGATTATCAAGAAATGAACAGTTTTTATTTATGTAAAATGGAAAGAACCTCTCAAATGCTTGTGCAGTTCTGAAATCAATTCAGAATAAAAGAACTAGTATCAATTAACCAGTCAACTGTTCGATTCCGTTATTGCAGATTGTTATACATTTGTCTTGAAAGTCACGCGATGGTCTTAAAAGTTCAAGTTAATACATGGGCATCGTAAATAATAGCGCTCTGACGTTTCCGACAATTACCTACTGATCGTTTTCGTTTGTTCTAAAGATATGGCATTTGTAGTTCTGAGTGCACAAGGAAGACAACAGAGGAGGTCCGGTTGCTTTGCGTGACGGTATTTGATCCATGAATTTACTGGAATTTGCAATTTGAAAAGGCCATTACCAGGAGAATGAAGCTTTTATGCATTTCTCCATGTATTATAAAGTTAAAAAGCGCAGGAATGCACGAGAGTATAGCGAACTTAAAAACACCTTGTTTTAGCTATGATCAGAAGTAGCGTTCCCGGACCGGAAAATAAAAGAGGAACAACGTTTGCGTGACGGCTTTCAAGCAGTTAAACTGGAATTATTCCAGCGCGAGTCCATTATGGAGAGGAAGCGTTGGTGCAGTTTCCTAGTGCATTTTGGGTTAATTGAGGTTTGTTGGGTTGTATAACTGAAGTTTACTGACCCATTTCAAGGCGAGGTTCTCCATTAAACAAGCACAAAGGAACGTCCTAACGTGCATTTTATTATGTATTTTTATTATCGCGCAATCGACATGACACGAGCATGAATCTCTAAGTTTACGGGTTACGTGGTGGTCGGCTTGCGAGCCCTTATTTTTTCAAGGGCTAGTTAAGTGGCGGAGGAAAGCGGGAAATGTGGAATTTTATTCTGGCTTTCGACGGGTCATTAGCGAAAAAATATCTTAGCCCCTTAGTCAGGGAAATCATAAGGCCGCTAAATATGTAGGTCAGCAAAAAAGTTGGTCCGATATTCAGCCAAGCGGAGGGAAGTTTCCATGCCATTAGCCCTCCAGTAGGACTCGACTCGGAGCGCATTATTCTTTCTCCTAATTCAAAACGTTCGAGTGGTGAACGTTGCAATATTAGCTCGATCGCGGAGGGCCGAGGAGAGAGGCCAAGACCACTTCCGGCGAGAAAGGAGTCGACGCTGACAATAAACAAGCCTCTTTAACCCAGTTAAGTGAATTTAGTTTGGGGTGCTTTTCATTACTACGAGTGATAAAAAGCGGCAGTGAAAGAGGGAAAAGGCGAGGGTACTGGGGAATGGAGCCTGATGATGTGGATGTGAGACGGATGATCATAATTCGTAGTAAAGGTGGTTCCGCAATTTAGGAGACGCTAAATAAACGGAAGCTGATGAGGGAGAGAGAGAGAAAGAAAAAGAGAGAGAAAGGAGGATAACGGGAAGCAGGAAAAATGGTCGATGTAGATTACAATATTTTTAATGAAAAATACATTAATCGAAAAGTTATTTAGAAAATATTGATATTCAAATAGCATGCTAAAATCTCTTTTAAAAAGTTAAAATGTAGACGGGCGAAATTGGACGGAGTTTTGAAATATTTGTCAGGCGAAAAATTTTATTCGTTTCTGATTTAGATACAGCTCATCGAAAGTAGGGAAAAGGAGAATAATCGAGGGTTAAGTCGGAACGGACATCCCTGGAGGCAGCGCTGGTGCGAGATGGAGGATTCGGCGGTTGGCGGGAATGCGTTACAGGTTATTTATAGTGTATTTTGGGGGAGAGAAAGGCAACTGCGCAAACGGGTCGCGTCGCACTCCATCCAGAATGGAGAGAAATGTATTGATCTCAGTGTGCCGTGTTGTACGATGCGAGAGCAGAGTAGGGCACAAAGACGAACAGACCAAAAACAACACCGAATACAAACAAGAACTTTATTTAAGTTGAAACCGTAAAAGTTTGCGGATGATATATGGCATTTTAGGATATGATTCTCTCTTATGTATGTAGTTCTGATAAGAGGTGATAAGGTAAACTGTCGAGGGGTGGCGTTGAGAGCGGCCTTCCGGGGGTTGCGTTTCCATGGTGGGGGTAAATCCATGCACCTCCAGTCCTCGTCTAGGGTATCTGGAGCTAGTGTCAGTGTAGGCCACACATCTGGCGGAGATGTCGGATTCCAACGGTTTCCCCGACATCATCGAGTTAAACGTCGGTGGTGTCTGTTACACAACCTCTTTGGAAACCCTCGTCAGCCAACCAGAATCCCAGCTGGGCGCGATTTTTCAAGGCCGCGAGCAAATCTCAAAGGATCCCAAAGGTCGCTACTTCCTGGACCGCGACGGAGTACTTTTCCGATACGTGCTCGACTTCCTCAGAGATGGTACCTTAGTTCTTCCAGAATGCTTCCGGGAAAGAGAGCGCTTGAAGCGCGAAGCCGAAAAACTTCAACTTCCCGCCCTGGCCGAAGTTATCTCCAGCGACTCCAGAGCCAGACCTCCAGGTGTCATAACGGTGGGCTACAGAGGAAGTTTCCAATTCGGAAAAGACGGCTTGGCGGATGTGAAATTCCGGAAACTGAGCAGAATCCTAGTTTGCGGAAGAGTCACCCTCTGCAGAGACGTCTTCGGAGAAACTCTTAACGAAAGCAGAGACCCGGACCACGGCCAAACGGAAAGGTACACCTCCAGGTTCTTCCTGAAGCACTCTTTCCTCGAGCAAGCCTTCGACATGCTCGTCGAACAAGGATTTAAACTGGTGGGCAGCTGCGGCTCTGGGACCTCAGGAAGCACTTCGGATTTGAAGCCCGGAGTAGACGCGGAGGAAAACCGGTGGAACCATTACAATGAGTTTGTGTTTGTGCGCGATTAGTGAGATCGTGCAACCGACCAATAAATCACCACCAAAAGGATTAACCCGGTTCATATCGCATCATTTGGAATTTACCCGAATTTGGGGCACAATCCGCCACCTTGTGGTAACCCCTTCGTCTTTCAACATTTCGTACTATAACATTCGACTTTTACGTTTGTATTATTAACTCATACTGAATATTTTTATTTCACTCAATTTGTAAGCCTTGCATATTTATGTGAGATAAGGAAGGTACCTAAACTTTAAAATCCTACTAACCAAGAGTGGATTACTAGACAGCAATATCTAAATTGTTAATATTTCAGTTTCATTATCAGCGACTAAATTCTATTCTTAGCGATAAAATTCAATTCTTAGCGATTCAATTCTTTCCTGATGACTCAATATTCCTCTTAGTAATTCAATTCTCGTTTTAGTGATTCAATTCTCACATCATTAGTCCAATTTGCTCTTTAGTGCTGCATTTCGCTCTCTACTGATTCTATTACCTGCTCAGTGATTCAATTCGCCTTTGATTACGTAGCGCAATGAGTAACTATAATTACAAAACATCCACTCGCTTATTTGTTATCTCAAGCAAAATTTATTTAGGGAAAGTAAATAAACCTGCGGCTGTGCCTATACATAACAAAACTTTGGGTTACAATTATACCATGATACGCAATTTCGTAGAACGATTTATACAACTTATCTCACATTTGCCATCCTCGTTACCGTATACACACTAACACTAATATTAAATATATTATAGTTACAACCTATATTAGCATATACTGTGTTTTTCGTCAGATGCTTAAGTCGCTGATGTATTTAAGTGTCCATAGTTTCCTTGGTCATTTAGCAACTCCGATCATATTTCTGTTTTAAAAGCTACATTTAGCTGTAAATACTGTAACGAACTTTTTAAAATAAGTACATCATAAGTAAGTATATTAAATATCTTTAAAAAAAATAATTCATTCAATGTACATATAAGTAACCATCGGGACTATTTCCTAAGTACCTATTTTGTTCAAAAACAAACTTACTTGTATTAAACGTAAATTACTATGTCTAATTTTTGTGTTTAAGTATTTAACTACAAATGTAATATATAATTAATGAATAATACAAAATATTTAATTGACTAAATAAGAAAAAAACGAGAGCATATGTAGTATAATAACAAAAAGATCATTAGAAAATCATGCATATAGCGTTTTAGAAAAAATGAACAAGACATCGATTTTCACTTTTACAGTATGCGTTGATATTTTGGTTTCTTTTACATTTAATTAATTAATAAATACTTTGAAAATAATACTTGCTTGCCGCATATTGTCAAAGCGAAAACCCAATTGCGTTATTTTACGTAATAACTCAATAATCAATATATTATGTAAAATTGCATTAAAGATATATTGAATGTTACAAAATTTCTGTAAAATATCTTATGAGTATTTTTTGACGAAAACATCAGTACAACAACAATAAAATGTAAATGACGTAATAAGACGTATTAAGATCTATAACTATAATAGAAGAGTGTATATTTAAGAAATTTAAAAAAAGATGATAACAAAATGATTATTTAAGAAAAATGATTATGATTATAAAAATAATATAATAAGTATTGTATAACAATAATTGCGTATTATTCGTTTTTGAAGTCATATCAGATCTTGTATATGAGAATTTCTGATATTGCGAATCTAAGTCTAAAGAAACGTAGTGTCAAATTACTATCTAAAATGTTATTACTTATATACTTATCTACCAACTATACTTATCAGCCATACATTTATTATGAATTGTTATTACTAAATTAACCATTAGTGTATTGTTGTTAATAGAATTATTTCTAATAGATTCTATTTCTTATAAAACAATAATGTTCTATTAAGAATGCATTGTTTTTTATACCATTAATGATTACACTTTCTTCGCATTATGTACCTTAAAATTGTAAAAAAAGTAATTTGCCAGCAAACTCTGAATATCAAATTGGCTGTAAATTTTGTAAATTTAAACGATTGTTTCAATAAATTAAAAAGAAATATATGCCAAAGAATATCATTCGTATTCATCTTCAGAATTTCTATTGAAATTCCCTATATTTTCACAATTGGCGGAGACGCACATTTAATTCTCTACAGCGGCGAAGCAATGTTACTTTTACCATCATTAAATAAAATAATAATGAAATTAATAAATTTTCTTAAGCATATACTATATATATTATATTATTATACAGTATTGGCTTGCGTTCCTTTTTGAGCAACTTCAAGGAGGAATTTCTACGCCAAAGGAAATGTTCATTAAACATGTAACATGTGTATAAACAAGCTACAAATTGCAAGAGAAAAGCCAGTATCCGATAAACGAAAGCAAGGCAATTTCCCAGCATATATGTGCGCTGGAAAACTTCAAAGAAAAATAGAAATTAATGCATATGAAAGCAGCGGGCGGCGTAATTTGGGGAATTTGTTTTAAAATTTATCATCGTAATCCGTGAAATTCTTTCATCCATGGAAAATTCGCTTTACACTCGCGATTTTATTGGCCCGTGCGGCGGAGGCCATCATTTTTCCTTTTTACTTTTAATGGCGCCATAAATTCGAACGGCGGGAATAATTTATACGGGAGAGGTCGTTAAGGAATTAAATTCCTCCTTAATTGAAAAGTATGCTATCATATTAGATAAGTAAATTGGACGATTAATAAATTTCTTTAATGCTTAAAAAAGTTATGGTGGGTACTTGGGCGGTTAATTGTCAATAAAAATTGCACAAGTAAAAGTCGCAAACTTTATGAGAAATTACCTAAATACGCATTTTTGTTCTGTCTCTTGAACACCCTGTTTACTTTATTGCAAGTCCCTTAAACCCAATTACCTTTTTTCGGTCGGAGAAAAAGATTTAAGGTTTTGAGGTTTATACTTTTTGGAAATAATGTTAACTCTTTAAAATTTTATTATATCTTGAGGATATTGTAATTTCGTTTTTATATGAATATACGTCTGGAAAGGACGTCCATCTTTACCTAAATTTTTATCGAAATGAGATTAGGTTGAAATATAACGGTTGATGTGTTCAGATATAAAGTCTAGCATCAAAGTTAGGATAAAACGAAAGCGACGCTGGCCGAGGGAATGTGAATACAGCGGATTGAAAATTTAATAAAGTTCCGCGTGCATTTATTAACTCTCCCGTTCTGGACCTGGGTGGAAATGAAACGCGCAGATTGTATCTGCTTTGGTTTTTCTCCTTTTGCCAGCCATTTTTCCGAGCAACGATGATTTATAGTCGTGTTTGCTTTAAAATACATAGAGGTATGAGGCACATAAAAATGCTGGTCCTGTGGAAGACAACCACCCCTAATTAAATGTAATTTTAACTCATGCTCATAATGTAGATTTTTTTATGTAAGTACATAAATTTTTACGTCAAACATCTACCTATATAAATTAATATGTAATTATGACTTGCTAAAGCATCGTGTGAAAGTTCATGTGACATCCATTGGGGAAGAAATATAAATAATTGATAATAAAACCCACAAGCCTAATATAGTCGACTGTTTAGTTAGAGGTGTAAATGTATACCTTGGCTACAATATAATTTGTGTAATCGAAAGTAACGACTCAATATAATTCGTTTTCGTGACTACCGTCATTAATTATGTATGTATAACCAACAAATCAATCAACGTTAAACAATGTACAAAATGGTTCTGTTTACACTAAGCTTAATGGTCCAACCCTTTTATGTCAATGTATAAGTTCGTTAAATAATCGCGCGAAAAGCAATTTTATGGATTTCCTTGATTACCAGACTGGTGCGTTAATTTCGTGTTATAGGACAATGAAAGATAAAACACCTCGCTCTTTCTGAATTCAAAATCCTCCTAAGCGCCTTCGCCCTTGTTCCTCAAGTATGATAATACGTCTTCCCGCGGAGCACAAGGGTTACCTAAGAAATATTAGGGTGTTCATTTTAAAGCCATTAATATTTATATGATCCCATTTAACCCTCTCCAGGAATGCGTAACGCGATCTCCTCGCGTCTAAATTATTAAGCTACACGCCGAATTTGAGATCATCTCTGGCAATCACAAGCTTATTAAGTTACGCAATGCGTTATGTTTGATCTAAACTAAGCCGTTCGTGACTTCGCCGGAGAAATTTGTCTCCGGTAATAATACTTTGCAGTATATTATAACGAAGGAAAAATCGATTATTGATGGGAAATTTAAAATATGAATTCATTGCCTGACAGAACAAGAAAGCTTGTTATACTTATAAAAATGTAAAATTAAGTATGAGTATCAATATCCCAGAGAGGTTGAAATAACAACTACAATTTTATCGGTGTTTAAATCTTTAAAAAGTTGCGTGATTACAAATGAATGTTTCGAGTGTAATAATTAAAAACTTAAACATACGTATGTGTAACTAGGTATATTTTCTTAACTGACTGTTTTCGTAGATGACAAATTAGATTGGAAACTCGAGCGACGTTTCTAATAATTACAAAACAATTTAGTTCATTTGTATACAAAACATTTTGGAATCCGGCATTATTAAGTACAACTATTAGTGCAAAGAGCAAACAAAACGAAAATAGCTCTATAATAGACAAAAATTTGCATGCAATGCCATCCAGAGCATGTTGTCATGTGCATGATGGGGAATAATAACACCAAATTTAGCACTTTGCGAACCAAATAAACCGTTCGCATGCAATCGAGGAGTCGATGCACAACTCGAAATTACAACCCGTAAAATTTTATCGCCCCATAAATTCTATTTATACCCGAAATGAGGAAATTGTAGCTTCTTTGCGAAAATTAGCGCTGTGGTATGAATAGCTTTGTGATAATTTATTGTAATAATTCTGTTGCGTAATTTTTCATTTATATGCGGCGTGCAGAGTTTTTCCGGCTTTCCCTTATATTAGATCTACAACAACCGATAAAAGTTAATCAACGCTATGCGGCGTATTTCACACAAATGGTTAATTGGTTTAAACGAATGAAAAATATTCTTCTAGAAACATGAATCTAGTAATTTCAATTCAATTTTTAACCCCTTTACCGCTTGTACGTGCTCTTATTCGTTTGAAGCGTTCTTTTCAGGAATTCATTAAATATAAACGAGATCCAAATTGGAAGAGAAAAAGCATCGCACACTCGCTTCATTTACAAGATAAATATGTACTTACAATCCATGTGGAAAAGGGAAAACTGATCAAATTTCCATTAAGCTCTCTTATGTATATTACAAGGCAAGAAAAAATGGAATGCGCTCAGACCATGTGAAAGTACACCCGTAATTAATTGCATTCATTATGCATATTGGAAAATAGTGGAAAACTCTGGCTGTAGCAACGGTGCACTAGGGAAATATTCCGTTGCTGCCGATCGTGAAACTAGGATGAAAATATACGCCGTACATTACGAAATTGGATGGGAAATTAGATTTGGAGTTGCTGTAAAATATGCTGTGCCCGCCTTCGTGTTCCGAATAGAAATATTTTACTCGCGCTGATACTTCGTCCTGTATTTCGAAAATTGCAACAAATCGATTTACTATATCCACATATCAGGCGTACACGAACATCTTGACACATCACACAAGGTTCAACATTATGGAGATGTGGATGAAGCTTTTGAAGTGTTGCCGATGACGTGCCATCCGTGTTTTCCGCGAATCTACGCCAGATAGATATATGCATATTTCCAAGAACGTAGAAAATTTCTCAGAGCGGAAATAGATTCTCACTGCCGAGCCGTCGTCGCCGCCCGCAGCGCACCGTGGCAACAGGGCAGGATTGAAAATTGAAAATCCCCGGAGAGATTTACATACATTTATTTTCGGGAGCAATTTTAAGACTCTTTGCTTTTCTGGTATGCAGGCGAAGGTATCTCATCGAAAATTCCCGTGCAGCCGATTGAAGGTCGATCGGATCGATTTAGATATCGGCAAGGGTTGAAATTATATCTCCTCTAATAAGTGGAAAGCGAACGTTTTCATTACAAGCGTAAAAACTAAATGAAAACAGGATGTTTGCGCGCCACTTGGAGTAACAGCTTTTATCTTCCTTCCACTTAATTAACATCAAAAGGTCTCTTTTAATTAAAACTCTTTCGCATAAAACTTTATTAATTAATTTAATTTCGAGTTTGTAATTAATTTGGATTCGGATCATCGATGCGCTTACTTAAACGTAACGGCAAAGGGTTAAACTACACAATAAAAAAATCATAATTATAGGAATTTTACTACAAAATGAAAATATATTATGTAACTGTACTAAAATTGGTGTAATTTTACATTTTGTAAATTTACGGCCTCGAAAAGAAAAATGTTGCAAAGTTACGTAACCTCTGTAATATTACAACAGAAATTTCAGTGATTGTTATTTAAGAGTATATACATTACATAATTACAGTAATTTTCAAAGTATTGAAGTATATCGAATATGTTTATGCCGCAACATAGAAGGCGCCCTGTGTTATCGCTTTCGATCGGGAGTTTGAGTTATCCTCAAGCAGAAACTCTTCTGTAAGTTAGGCTCTCAGTTTTAAACGGAAAAAACGATATTTTAAAAACAGGAAAATAAAATATTCACTTCAGTACTGCTTTTTTACAACCTGGAAATGTTATTTTACAAACTTATAAAGTAATTTAAAGAACATGAAATTATAAATTTACAACCGATTAATAATCCACTTACAAACTCAATTGTAGTTTTACTAATTGAAAAAATACTTTTACAACAATGAAATTGTAAGTTTACAACTAATCATTGTTCCCTTTACAAATTCGATTGTAAGATTACAACACAATTTTTAATTTTGGTAGTATAACCACTATCGTTAAAACTTAAATTATTACAACTAGTGGTGTAAAGTAACAAGACAATGGAAATTTACAATGCCAGGTTTTGGCAATTAACCCAGATATGCTTGGTGTACTTTATATAGTACACCCTAAAAAAATGTCACCTGCTGCCAAATATTGTTTGCAAGCAGGTGAATTTGACATTAACTTCCTCAGTATACTTCAGTATTCCATCGTGCACAGATTTGTGCATATTGAATTACATTTTGTGTTATAATTTGTGCAAAGAATAGTGAAATTATCTGATAATGGCTGAATTTGGCATACGTTTTGCTAGGTGAGTATTTTTTTCTATGTAAATGTTAATGTCCCAAGTAACACATTGGAGTAACTATATGACCAATATATTATATAACTACTTTATAATGGTAGTTCTTAAACCTATATGTTTTATAAGTACTTTAAAAAAGCTATATTTGAATCGAAAATCAGATAGGTTTTATAAAAGAGTTAGAAACGTTTATATAATATCGTTATAAAACTAGTTTATTAAACAGTTTTATAGAGCAGTTAGGAATGTCTATAAAACAACACTATAAATCTATTTTATAAATGGTTTATTAATGGAGTTATAAACGTTTATAAAACAACACTATAAATCTATTTTATAAATGGTTTATTAATGGAGTTATAAACGTTTATAAA
>JAWQRP010003532.1:0-13224 GCA_033557875.1 Quadriops clusia
CATTTTGATTGCGTTGTTTTTTCTATTGACAGTTTGTCAATCCACCACATAAAATAGTAAGCTGAAAATCGCTGAACATTTTTAGTCGTTTCACCTACAATTTTGTTAATTTTTCTAAAATTTTTCTATCTGTGCACATTTCAATAAGTAGATACTGTACGACACTTATATACATTTACATCATTTCAATATATATATATATATATATATATATATATATATATATATATATATATACAGGGTTGTTTAAGGGGTTTAACATCCTGAACAGCATTCCAACTCTTCAGAAAGCTCATAAATTCGCCATAAATTTTTTCGAAAGGTTCTGCCAAAACGGTAGATCAATAGCAGAACCAGACGGGAGCGAGTAAAGGCTTGCACGCATTGAAAGGATTTTTAGAGCGTCGTCGCATGCGGGGCGGTCTCCTTTCATCTAAGAGGAGACGTACTCACTACTTACTACGCACTAATGAGCCGCCGGCCACCATCCATAACCAAGCTCGAGTTTTATCCAAGATCTGGACTAGTAAAAAGAAGAAATGGCCAATTAAGTGGTGGGAATTAAATCATAAATTCGAAAAGCGGCAGAGGCCGCACTGTGGCTCACTATAAATATCGCAGCGGGCGGCGGTTCAACGGGACGGGAGCCGCATCCAGTGAGCTGTGTCTAGGTGGTCCCGCCGATCACGGTCGCCTCTGAAATATTAATTAATTAGCGTTTACCCGGAGATAAATAGATATTGATGGGATGTTCGGCGATTTGTAATTGAATACTCTAATGTTGTTAGCGGGGAAGTGGTTCTTGTACTTGCTCCTCTGCTCTGCTCTGCACCGCTGATCTTGTCCCTTGTCGCTGGCTGGTGGGTAACCCATTGGGACTCTAATCTTAACCCAAACAAATTATACCTGATGTGGTCAAGGAAAAATAACAACCAGTTAGAAATTTGAGGTTGTGGATTTGATTCACTTATTATTTGAGGTTATGTTTGTACTCCTATAAAGGCAATTCAACCAATAGGTCGAAAGCGAAGGTATTTTACACTTTGTGATCAACTCGTTAGGTGTTGCCATATTTATGTATCTATAACTTGAGCATTCATGTCCACCATTTTGTACTTGGGCAGTTTGATGCTTAATATTTAATTAATATAGTAATTATAACTTCGCAAAACTAATTACAATGAGCATTTTTAAGGTTCCAAATAAGATGATAACAAATTAAACACGCAAGTCAGATGCCCCAATAATTAATTGTATGAAAGATACATTTTATTATTTTTATTTCATAGTTTTATTTTTGAGTACCTTAGAGTCTTTTTTTTTGGTATAATAATAAATGTTTAAAATAATTTTAATTTAACGTAGTCTTAATTTAAAACAGTTATAATTTAAAATAGTTCTAATTTAAAATAGTTATAATTTAAAACAGTTATAATTTAAAATAGTTTTTATTTAAAATAATTTCTCAATAAAGTGTTTCTTTACTTATCTCACTCCAGTAGACTGTATTAAAAGCGAGCGCCGAAGGCGCGAGCGCTTGCGAACGAAGCGAGCAAGACAGATGTCCCAATAATTAATTGTAGGAAAAATACAATTTATTATTTTTATTTCATACTCTTATTTTTGAGTACCTTATTTTATTTTAATTATTTGATTTAAAGAATAATTTTCTTCATCCAAAAAGACATTTCATTGATATATTTCATTGCTACGTTTGTTTGACATAATGCATTTTTTTTTTTGCAAGAAATCCTTTCTCTCTGTGTACTAAACACGATGAAACTAGTGAGTACTTCTTTACATAGAGAATCAGAATTGTGTAATTTTACACAGAAAAGAGTAGGTAATTTTTCTACCTACCATTATCTATGTAATTTTTCTTTTATTATTTATTATTAAATTTACAGATGCATGTAATATTTTCATGTCTTCCGTATTTTTACATAGTAAAATTAAGTTTCTATGTACTTTTTTCATATGTTCTGTATTTTCAGTTTAGTAAAATTTATTTATTTTTGTTTTCTTTGGGATTTCCTGGGTCTCAACAAATAAATCACTTTTTCTATCTTACATATTTAGTTTTCACAACTTTACGATAAATAAGAAATAAATATGTAACATAGAAAACTGATTTATTCGTTGATACCCAGCAAATTTTATATGCATTAGTGCACTGAAAAGTAAAAATTAATGTTCGACAATAAAATTGTTACAATAATCCCTTACTCTTGTCTTTCTAAGACTATAAATAAAAGCGTGGGTGCTTCTCTTTATGAATAGATTCATATGAAATACTTATATTCAAAGATCTTTAATATAGTCTATAATTAATCTAAATTGCACAAAGAAATTAAATCGCGAATTATAAAATGTGTACCTTTCTATAGAGATATTAGAGGTTATAAAAATCTATAATAATCTATAATAATTGATATTATTATAGACATTATTGTAACAATTTTATTGCCGAAAATTATTTTTTACTTTTTAGTTTTTAATTTTTTACTCTTTAGTGCACATAAATAATTTTATATAAAAAGGTTTTCTTTAAAAAATATTATTTTATGTTTAGTTGAAAACTAATTCTCATAGGCTAATATTGTTTATAACAGTTCCAAAAGCAATACTGGCAAGCAAGTGGTATTCAGACTACACAATTTACTCGTTAATAGGTACACATATTTTTGAAGTAGCTATGGTAAATAGAAAATGAACCCAGTACGATCTTGTTATCAAATTATTATAATTTTAATTTAAAAAAGTTTTTAAATTTAAAATAGTTATAATTTAAAATAGTTATAATTTAAAATAGTTATAATTTAAAATAGTTATAATTTAAAATAGTTATAATTTAAAATAGTTTTTATTTAAATTAGTTTCGTAATAAAAAGTTTCTTTAATTATCTGGCTCCAGATGACTGTATTAAAAGCGAGCGCCGAAGGCGCGAGCGCTTGCGAGCGAAACGAGCAAGTCAGATGCTCTAATAATCAATTGTATGAAATATACATTTTATTATTTTTATTTCATAGTATTTCGAATTTTTGGGAAACTTATTAGTGTCTTTTTTTGGTATAATAATAAATGTTATTATAATTTAAAAAAGTTTAAATTTAAAATAGTTTCAATTTAAAATAGTTTCAATTTAAAATAGTTTTAATTTAAAATAGTTTTTATTTAAATTAGTTTCGTAATAAAAAGTTTCTTTAATTATCTCACTCCAGTTGACTGTATTAAAAGCGAGCGCCGAAGGCGCGAGCGCTTGCGAGCGAAGTGAGCAAGTCAGATGCTCTAATAATTAATTGTATGAAATATACATTTTATTATATTTTTATTCCATACTATTTCGAATTTTTGAGTAACTTATTAGTGTCTTTTTTTTTGTATAATAATCAAAGTATAAAATAATTGTAATTTAAAATAGTTATAAATTAAAATAGTTATAAATTAAAATAGTTATAAATTAAAATAGTTATAAATTAAAATAGTTATAATTTGAAATAGTTATAATTTAAAATAGTTCTAATTTAAAATAGTTTTAATTTATAATAGTTTTGATTTAAAATAAATTCTTAATAAAGTGTTTCTTTAATTATCTCGCTCCAGTTTACTGTATTAAAAGCGAGCAAGACAAGTGCCCCAATAATTAATTATACAAAATATACAATTTATTATTTTTATTTCATAGTATTTCGAATATTTGAGCACCTTAGTGTCTTGTTTTGGTATAATAATAAATGTTATTATAATTTTAATTTAAAATAGTTTAAATTGAAAATAGTTATAATTTAAAATAGTTTTAATTGAAAATAGTTTAAATTTAATATAGTTATAAATTAAAATAGTTATAATTTAAAATAGTTTTAATTTAAAATAGTTTTAATTTAAAATAGTTTTAATTTAAAATAGTTTTAATTTAAAATAGTTTTAATTTAAAATAGTTTTAATTTAAAATAGTTTTAATTTAAAATAGTTATAATTTAAAATATCTTTTATTTAAATTAGTTTCGTAATAACAATTTTCTTTAATTATCTCACTCCAGTTGACTGTATTAAAAGCGAGCGCCGAAGGCGCGGGCGCTTGCGAGCGAAGCGAGCAACACAGATGCCCCAATAATAAATTGCATGAAATATACATTTTATTATTTTCATTTCATAGTTTTTTTTAATTTTTGAGTAATTTATTAATGCCTATTTTGGTAGGTATAAAAATAAAAATTTAAAATAGATGTTTGCTACAAAAGTGGTTCTTACTAATTATCTATCCTTGCTAACGTCTTTTACAACTTGATTTATAAGTGACTCATTAATGGATTTCTACCTATAGCAATTATTGCAAAATTTGCACCATTTTCGTGTTTGCGAATAATGGAAGTTCATCCTCTTCAGGCACCAATGCCGTTTCTTTTTTCGTCTCATTATAATTTAACAAAGCGTTGATCTAGAATTCGGTACATGCATTATACAATAAATATTAATAATCATCATTACTAATTAAATCCATACTAAGCGAGGTATGACTGTAGTACATAAAACCACAGATAACCAGATAGCTCATCTAATGCTTTTCATTAATTGGACAATTGCATCGATAAGGCAATATATTTATTGTGTTCCTGGTATCCTTTCAGTCAAGATTTTAGTGAAATGTGAAACGTGAATGCGGAAACCGGATAATCGAGGTGACACTGTCATAATAATACGTTTCTGCGAAAATTATTCTTATAATAAATACCTACACCTATAATAAATATTTAAATACTTAATCTGACTGGTGTTTTATTTGTTTAAATGCGGTTAAATATAATTGTGTAAGGTGGGAGGCTAATCACCGGGATAAAATCGGCAATAAAATTTAACGAAACTGCCAATTTATTGCAATCTACAATGTATTAGAATTTTAATTTTATTGCAATTTGAAATTTATTAGTAGGTACTTGGAATTTATTAGTACTTGTGATTTATTTTAATTAGGAATATATTTGAATTAGGAATTTATTTGTATTTGGAATTTATTTGTATTAGGAATGTATTCGTATTAAGTATTTATTTATATTAGGAATTTATTCGTATTAAGAATTTATTTGTATTACGAATTTCTTCTAACAAAATTTATAATAATCCCAAAAGCATTAGCCTTGATAAGGCATCGCGATAGGATTTGGCCTCGCGCATAAATATTGAATTGTTCCAGCGTTTGGTAACGCTAAATAAGGACTAGCGTTATAGAGAGAGGCTTAAAACCGCCCCCTGCGGTACGCCATAATTTAAATTTCGCACGTCGCCGAACAGGTTCTCTTTTTTATCTCACCCAGAACGTGAAAGTTAATTTAATTTTCACTCCATCCAACAGTTGTGCACTTGACCAGGCACAGTGACAATGCAAAAGTTTCAGAACCGTTTCTAATCCTGATCAACGGAAAATTGAGCTGTAAGTCTGTCACTGAAACTTATACATCAAGGGCTATCCTTAGCTTAATGTATAAACCTTTCTACTCATAGATATTACGTAAGTGTGTATATACATACGGTTTAGATTAGGTAAATATATCAAAGAAAAAAATGTTGTTGATCAATGAAATTTGTCAACTTGAGAAGGAAATGTTAACTAGTTTGTGCACTAGCTTCTGTCTCTAGACGCGATAAGAAGTTCTTGTAGCACCTATGAAGTGTCTAATATGTACCTACTTAACAGTTTTAGAAAGAATAAATATTGATTAGGACAGACCGAAATCGATTGGACATCCCATCTCGAATGCAATGTCATCTGTGAGGCACGCGCCTCTCGTCCAGCCTTGCCCACATAGATTCCGTCACAGCACGCCGCGATCAGACACAATCAATTACTCCACGTTCGGTAATTAAAACATCTGATCGGTGTAATGAGCGGATCGTGATGCGGCTTTTCGCTAACAATTATTGACTAACAAAAACCGGCCGACATGTGCTACCTATTGTGCCATCCTAACCTTTTGTTGCTGGTTTATTGCACGCTGGCTGCACTTTATGGCGGCACTGTGCGCCGGGGTTATAATAAAATTCCTGGAATATCGGCGAGGATGACAATGCTCACCGTGTACAAATATGTAACTGCAGCCTTCTTAAGATAAATGTCAGAGGATTTCCCCGCTGGCGTTGAGCAACTAACCTAGAATGCTGCAAGGCTCCATAATTAAGAAATTTATGTTTAATCATCGGCGTCGACGGAACCTTTCCACTGCTGCCCTATTTAAGTGTGACTCTTCTACGTATATTTCCTCATCCCTAATGTAAATTAGTCCTTCTTCTTAAGATTTCATCTATTATTGGGAGTTCGGAATCGTGTCCTTAAAACCAAAAGTTGATACACACATAAAAAGGATTGTTTCTGTGAACAAAATGTATTTTGTTAAAAATATACAGTAAAATTAAAAGTACTCGATGGTTAAAATAATGAACAGACTGCCATTAATTGGCTCTACGAGCAAGATTATTATGTACTGCTTACATAACAAATACTTGCAAGAAGGGATTAAAAAAAACATGAAGTGATAATACAAGTATGAAATCATTATAAGTGTTAATTTATTTTTTTTTAATTCTTTGGACTCACGTTGGTCAAGAAGAAATTATCTGTTAAATTTAATATTGTTCTGTTTTAAAATTTAAATAAAATGTTCTTTCTTAAAACTGCTTTGTGATTGGTGATACGTCATATCGTTTAAGAGTGCACATATATATCGTGCATTTTTATACACTCATACATATATTTAGCAGAAAAAGAAGTTTCCGAAATGAAGCGTGTAATATGTACTACAAATTAAATGAGTGAAATTAAAGATTACAAATACATGTATTCAATATTTTAATATTATTTGCTATTTTAATAACTATTTTGCCTATATTATTCACATTTTTTAAATTATGTGTATGTAATCATATAATTGGTGAGATAGCAATTATGATTGTGTCAGTTGATGGCGGATAGAGTGGATGTTATACAATAGAAGAAAACCATACAAACGATACCAAAAGGGTTATCCAACTTTTGTCCGTTGTTACCAATATCTGTTAAATGTGGTAGTCTATTGCGTTTACTTGAGTGTTAAAGTACATTGGTATATGATTAGACAACACATGTGCCGAGTAGTGAACCTTTTCGTTAACTTTTCTGTTTTTTACTTTTCATTATTTTTTTTAAATTTGTAAGAACATGCAATGTGGCGCTTTATATTTTTGCATTTTACAAACTTATGCCAAAAATTGATATTTGCAGACAAAATAACAGTTCTTTTAATGCGATTACTATAACGAGCAATGTAAGACTAACGTAGGGTGTACGTATCTGCAGAAAATTTTTTCAACATGAAAATTTTATAATGATTTTGACAATTAAAAATTTATAATTATTAAAAACAAGCAGTAAGACTAATATTAAATTCATTTCAATTTAAATTAATCTCAAATTAAAAAAATATATGAAAATATCTCTACTACTATTATGTTCTTCCGTTCGCAGCTATATACATTACTGCTGCATAAATTTTTAGTGAACATGATAATTTGTATATGTCGAAATTAAAGATTAAATATATATGTAGGATAAAATGTACATGTGCACATGGAATTAAGTATACGTGTACATGGTAATAAATATATGTGTACATGGCTGCCCGTGATTTTTCACGGGCATTAACTAGTTAATAGATAAAGATAACAAATCTGTTTACTCAAATACCTGGTTCGCATAAAATTCGGCAACCCTGCAATGTAATCCTATCCCAATCTGAGGAAGCATTTGTTATTTCTAATTTTGAAACAATTCAAACATCGAAATCTAACTTTAGATTTTATAAATATACTGAATAGGTTTTTGGTAACTAACTGTCGACAATTCTAAGAATTATTACTATTCACGTTTATTAATAGAGGCTAGTGTATGAACCAATCCACAGTTACATATATGTATACATATTATATTACTACTATATTATTTTACGCAATACTATATGTATAAGTGCTCTTAAATGAAAACATAAATTGTAATTTGAAATATATCACGCCGCTTGGTAAGTACTACCTTCTGCGAAGATTTCAGCAGCACTTTTTCCTGTCTAGCAAAGTTTTCATTGCTTGACGGAATACGCACACAATTCGGCGACCTGAAAAGGAGCTTTTCCAAACGAGCCATTGTTAGGGTCGAAAGCGTGCACATGTGAAAGCCGCTCTAATCCCGCAGAAGTAGGAAACCGACTCGGAGGTGAAGGTGCAATTTATCACCGGGCAACGTTCCAGCAGCACTGGAAGAAGACGAGACAGGATCGATATTAACGAGGAGTTCGCGAATTTAAATGGCACCTTCCCTCGAAGGTATAGCACTGCTCTATGCCACTTATGCCCTCCTGGGGCTACAGACAAAGTGTTTTATTGAAACATCGGTTTTTAAACCGTAGCGGAAATTTCCCGATCTTTCTGCCTGTAAAGGGAGGAGTAATGCCATTTTCTGTTGTAGAGATAAAGAGATAGATACACAAGCAACGTCATTAGTGAGTTATACCTGTGGTTAAGGAAAAATAACTTAAAGACGTTAAATTTAAGTAAATTGCAACATAATTTTGAAATTTATGTGCAAAATGCGTTTCAAGTAAGATTAAACTTATAGTTTGGATTTATTAAATTCTATGCCCTGAAACTGAGGTTAAGTAGATCTATGCAACCATTTTTATTTATAACGGCAATCTTAATATCTTTTAAATATTTTTATAATCTGGGACTTGTATAATTATTATTAAAATTATATTTTTGGATATATAGTCCTTTGTTTAATTATTAAATTTATTATTTCTTACGCGTTTTATTTTATTTTCAATTTGATAAATAAATCAAATATTTCTCTGATGAAGTGGTAAAACCGCGAAACGCGTAAGAAATAATAAATTTAATAATTAAATAAAGGACTATATACCCAAGAATATAATTTTAATCTTAATATCTTATTAAGACAATTTTGCATCTTTCGAAATAAATTAGCAAACTTTATATAACTTTTCACTCTTGAAGCAATTGTATTGTCGTTTATAGCTTTACCTTTATAAACGTTTCTAACTCCTTCATAAAACTTCTGTATAAATTAGTTTTATTATGTCATCACTTAAACGTTCCTAATTCTTTTATAAAACCTGGTTATAAATATTATTTGTAATCATGTTATAAAACAAAATTACCTCTTTTATAAACCCTATCTCATTCTTGGCGCAAATACAGCTTTTTAAAAATACTTATAAAACATACAGATTTAAGAACTTCAATTATAAAGTAGTTATATCATATATAATATAATATATTGGTCATATAGTTACTCCAATGTGTTACTTGGGCATCTACTAGTCCCTCGGCTTAATAATATAAATCATGCCAATTTTTGTTGTTTTGTATAAACAGTAACCATTTTGGGATATCTAACACAAACAATACCTATTAATTTAAAACATAAAATATGCATTAAAATATCATGGGATATGTTTTACAATAACATAGGATATGTGTGACGCTATCCACGAAAAATTAGTTTTAGAACAAAATTATTTTCGCGTAAACTAAATAGAACGACACCAATTAAGAAGCAAACGAACGGTTGTTGTTTCGTTTTAATTTAGTTCCTATTTTCCTTTATTTCCAAAGTATCTAATGGACTTATATTTACCATATACGCTATTGCACGACTCGATACCCCAAGAATTTTTTTGCCCATCTCGCTAAAGTATAATTACTTCGGAACGGTTCGCTCATTGTAACGATTCGAATTTCGCCCCCGTTTTTTGCTATACGTGTGCCCCAACAAAAGGAAATGTATTCCTGCGCAAAAAGCAGAAAAAATGAGAAATGGTAATGTAATTTAGCTTCGCCGCACGTATGATGTATGCGCTTGAGGATTTATTCGCCGGCAGTGCTTTTTGTGGAATTTCCGTAATTACTAAAAGGTTGTTTACACAAGCACTACATGAAAGCTGCTGGACGTTTTGTATTAGGAGTAATGTACGGCCGCTTTGGCCGAAATAATTATAATGAAATAGCCAAGATCATTTTCGGGAATATCGCCTGACAGCAACCTAAACAAGAGCTAAAGAGCGGAGACAAAGGGAAAGACATTCTGCGGGATCTATTGTCGCGCGTAAATAATGGTTTACACAACAATTGTGTGATGGTTATTATGTTAGAAAGGCTGCCATCGGCAATAGTAATGCGATGATCTATTATCTTGCCGTTGAATGAGGGTTTGCTGTGTTCAATCCGATCGTTTAATGTCGATGTTTACCTATTTTGGCTTCCGTTTGTAACATGATATCTGACTGGTTACTTAATATGCAGATTGTGTTTACACCTGGCTAGGGAGTTATGTTGTTAATAACGTGTAATAATCTACAGGGTGGAGAAAAAGTCCCGGAACCAGTAAATAACTTCTGAATGGTTTGAAATAGAGAATTAAAATTTACAGGGTTACAATAGTATCAAACAGTTGTTATAAACTTTCCTACATTTATTTAGTTTATCGTTGTTTCAGGTTTAAATAGTAGTATAGCTTGTTTGAAGTTTATTTAGTCGCTAGTGGTTTCGGGATTCGCTTGTTCCTTCATTAGGTGATACGTCCAATTTTTTTTGGATGAAGGGAGAAGTGGCTCCCGAAAGTGCTAGTGATTAAATAAACAATCATAAGCAAGTGTGGCTTTAAAAGATTTATGTTTAAGTAACAAATTTTGAATTTCAATTAAATAGTGTTTCGTTTGCGGACTCGTGTGGATAAGGTGCAGTAGGAACATACAATGTACAGGATGATCTGTTTTCAAGTTGCCAGAGGGTGGAGACACACTTCTCAGAGTCGCCAACGCGATCACTCGTCTTTTAGTATGCGTTGGTGACCGTGAGAAGTGTGTCTCCACCCTCTGGCAACTTGAAAACAGATCATCCTGTACATTGTATGTTCCTACTACACCTTATCCACACGTGTCCGCAAAGGAAACACGGGAACGACGTCCTTGTCATGAACCCTGCGCTACTGCGAAATCTCAATATTTAAAGGGCCATAACTCTACGAAAAGAAGTCGTAGAGATCTCGGCGATATCGCGTTGTTTTCGTCTCGAAAAAACCTTTCAAATGAACCCTCACATGACCCCTCATTACATTTAAAATTATGTCGCTCCCCCCCTTCTCCACGCCCACAGGGGGTAGGAAAATGGGTGTTTTTAGTGTCATCTGGTAGATTGTTTGACACCATTGTAACCCTGTACATTTTAATTCTCTATTTCAAACCATTCAGAAGTTATTTAGGGGTTCCGCGACTTTTTCTCCACCCTGTATAATGTGTAATAGTGTAATGTAATCATGAAAATCTTTGTTAATAATGAAGATTTGTGTTTATAATGTTGTAATTGGAATCCAATTACACATACAGTAAATTGCCACTGTAAGCAGATGGCTGAACTTAAAGATTTATTTTAATTTTGAAACAAAAATAATAAATAAAATTAATTTCTCGCTTTTACTAATTGATGATGTTCATTTTTTAAGTCATCATTTGTTTAGGTTAACAATTGTTTAGTTCATCAATTGTTTAGGTTATCAATTGTTTAGATTATCAATTGTTTAGATTATCAATTGTTTAGGTTATCAATTATTTAGGTTATCAATTGTATAGGTCATCAATTGTTTAGCCGCGAGACTAATTGCTAACCACAAGAACAATAAATCAATTGATAATGCCCAATTTCGGTTCGCATTGAAGGACTAATTTGAAATTTCAGCGGATGCTACATAAATAACACTTTTCTCATAAATAACAGTATTTTGAAATAAATAAGTGCTGTATAGCTCCCCGAGTCAATGCATTAAAAGTTTCGGTTTCTTCCGAAGTCAGCGGGCTTTTATTAGAAACTCCTTAATAAATCAAATTAATCCGTGCCTCCCGAATTAGTTAGATTCCGAAAGTTTGGAACTTTAGCCTCTTCAAAACTTCAATTGCCCTTTAAACACAGCAGGAGGTATTGGTCTTTAGCTCGATTAATAAATGACCGATTGTAAATAAATTAGTTCGTGCTCTCTCACTGACGCTCTTGCCACAGTTCTGTGCTCTCATTCACGCTCGTCTATTTCGCATTATTCAAATTAGTACTTATTCCATTGAGAGAGTTGTCGCCGGTATGCAAACTGCAAACACATTGTTAAATAACGTGGGCACATTACGACATTATGTATTTAAATAATTAGCATAAATGATTCAGGGCTAAGCAATGCGAAAGCTGTGTTATTCAATATAATGTAATGTGGATTTAATAATACTAATTTGATATAGGTATGAAGTAATTAATAAAAATATATGTATCACAGTTTATTGCAATATTATTCTTTTGCATATTATATAACGTTTAGAAAAGAAATAAAAAGACAATATGTCAAGATATAATAAGGAACATATTCTTTTCAAATGAATGTTACAAGTGCGCACTTCCAATCGATTATTCCTAAATATAGAGGGTGTACTCGTGTAGTATCAGTCGTACTTAAGTGAATAATTTGTTTGTTTTGTTTACTCTAAGCAATTTAATTATGGACCGTTCTTCCGATTGGCGTCAAGAGTAAATCTCGACTCTGAGGAATTTGCCTTATTTGACTAGTAGACGAATGTATTACTAGTCACGGAGTAAACAACTTTCTGTAATTAAAATTTCCGTGAAAAGCTCCTGCCTGGAACATTGTAAATAGCGCTCGCATCGCTCTGACTGAAATTACATTAACGTCCTTCATTTTTCCATTTTTGGCGGCTCTAAACGCGGTGCTAACTTGCTCATTTTACCTATTCAATTATTCAATTAATTAAAAACTTTAGTGCACAAGCTGACGAATAAAATAAAGATGAATAAAATAATAATGAACAAAATAAGAACGAATAAAATAAGAAAGACTAAAATAAGAAAGAATAAAATAAGAACGAATAAAATAAGAACGAATAAAATATGAACGAATAAAATAAGAACGAATAAATTAAGAACGAATAAAATAAGATAAAGATATAAGTAGATCGTACTTCAACTATTTATTTTTTAATGCACAACCGGTTTCGGGTTTTATACCCATCTTCAGGTGCTAACTACAAAAACATGAGTTATTAAATACATGTAGAAATAAAATATTACTTATTGCTACTTACAATATTAATTATATATGAAAAATATTTAAAATGTCATATGTAATT
>JAWQRP010003533.1:0-13222 GCA_033557875.1 Quadriops clusia
TTCTGTCCCGTCCTGTCCCTTCCTGTCTCGCCCCTTCTTGTCTCGTCCTGTCCCGTTCCGTCTCTTCTTAACATATTCCGTCCCTTCTAGTTCCTTTTTGTCCTTTCCTGTCCCATCCTGTCCCTTCACGCCTAGTCCCTTCATGTCTCGTCCCGTCTCTTCTTGGCTCGTCCTGTCCCGTTCCGTCTCTTCCTGTCATATTCCGTCCCTTCTAGTTCCTAGTGCGATTATATTCTTGTGCATGGGTGTCTCTTTAGGTTTGTTCCATCCCCTACGTCCGACTAGTTCACGTACTAGTCAGACGATCACGAGTTCTTAAACAAATTGTGCAGTACATAAATATTTATAAACTGCGCATACTGTTGATGAACTTCTGATCGTCTGACTAGTACGTGAACTAGTCGGACGTAGGGGATGGAACAAAGCTTTTATATGCGAATGTGGATGGTTTGTTTGTATGTGTGCGTAGCTGCCTGTGTGTGTGTGTGTGTGTGTGTGTGTTCATGTACGTACGCGGACGTTGGTGCGAGCGTCGCGTCGTATGCGTCTGGATCTTTCGCGGTTTTCCCCATATGAAAAGTACCCCTGTCTTTGCAAATACGAGTCCTACACTATGTCCTACGCCCCCTCCCTTATTATTTGTTTGTCTACGAGACCAACAATTCCCCTAAATGATCATTGTTTAACACTATACCGGCAATGTAACCCGTAACCACCGATAATACCATGATCTTACTTGGGTTATGGGTGCACTACTTACATAGAAGGTGCGGTGCCCAACTAGCTCGGCCTCAACAGCAATCAGGTGTGGTCTTACTCGTACCTGCTTCCCGGTCTCGCACTGATTTCGTATTTTCTTCCAAAAAAAAACCTCCCTCTGACACCTACCGCTGCTCTCTACTCGCGTCTTTTTATCTATTGTTTTTTCATACCGGCGATCCCTCGCTTACTTAGCAAAAGCGCGCAATTGTCTGATGCCCAATTCGCGGCCTCCCTAAATAATTTGAAAATCCACATACACCCGATGTCATGTAAAAAGAACAAAACCGTTGTAAAAGGTCTGATTGTGAGTTGTAAATTACTTAAATGCATTGAGGTTTCCGCAGGTAACCCGCTTTCTAATAAAAATAATATGTCAAAACGGCCTGAACGTCACAGGACTTTTCATCATTTACATAACATTCATTTTCACCTTATGGGGAACCTAAGCAACATTTCATATATTTTTTATGTACAGTGAAGTCTCACTTATACGAACATGAGGGGAAACCAAAAATTATTCGTATAAGTGAATATTTCGTGGATGTGAATACATATGTATGTAACTGGATGTTTCGTATAAGTGAACTTCGTATAAGTGAGACTTCACTGTATCTGTATATATTACACAAACTTAAATAGATTGAGCAAGTGCTTATGTGTTAACCGCGCGCCTCCGCCAATCGTGCATGTATAAGATAATACACCATACGAATAAATGTTTGGCAAACATTCTAATGGGTTATCAAATCTAGAAGTAATAAAGTCAAACATTGATTTAATAATAATAATAATAATAATATTTATTATTATTTTAATTAGTGGAATAAGAACCGCATCAACGGGTGTTTTGCTATGATATCATACATACATACAAAATCACGCGTTCAAATTAGTACTAATTTCCTCCGTCGCTAAGTTGGCACCTCTGTCAACAATATGAAAATGACTTATCATCCTGGTGAACAACAATTAAACAATAAAAGCGCTATCTTTTTAGTTAGCACATCCGTTTCCGCAATATACAACAATTAAAGTCGTCGCCATTAGTCACGATTAAAGCGCCGATTATTAAAATATCATTTTTATGCGTTTATTTCGCAGAATTGTGCACAATTGCCAAGATAACTTAGCATTCGGTTGTAAAGCGACGTTAAATTCCGGTGATAAACCGTCAAAGTCAAAAATAATTTTCATTTCCAAGCAGTTCTGACGTCAGTTACTAGTGCCTTCGTACAAAAGGCCCACAATCTATTATATGATCATTCGTTTGTTGACCATCGAACTCATTGTCCTAATTGCTTTTAGGACACACTTTAAATCTAAGCAATTAGGGTTTGAGCAATTAGATAATAGAAAATAACAAATCTATTCCAGGAATTGCGGCGTTTGGCGAGATGACGAGCAAATTTAAAATTAAATAACGTGTAAGTATTGCAAAACACTTATTTTATATATTTCCATAAAACCCATTCGTTGAATAAGTAAATAACAAACTGTCTCGCTCTCTAATTGCATCCTTTGCAAATTAGCACGTCTTTTGTAACCAAAAAGCAGATATTTATAAATAAGCCTGTGTCAACCTAACCTAAAACCACCACATACCCACTTAAATTACATTTTTTCGTCCTTTTCGGAGAAATTATGAGTGACTTTTTTAAGAAGAGGATTAATTTGGCACTGGCTCGGTGATTTTGTGGGTATTTATGTATTATTTTGCTCACCAGACTAATGTAGGTTAATTTTGTTGAGCACAGCACCTCTTTGTTGCAAAAATCAATTTTGCTGTTCTATTTTTAAGATATAATTTACCTAGTTTTTACCAAACAAATCAATTTTTATTCATATGTAATTTCATCCTCTTCCCTGCAGCAGGTAATATTAATAATTCACATTCATTGCCTAATGCTTTCAAATTCATTCTTTAACAAAATAGTCTTTGATATAAAATAATTATTCTGTAAGTTCTGCTTAATATTTGAGATATCGGGATATCTAACCATAAATGTTGTGACCTGATGTAGAAATCAAATCTGTAATCGGGTATTTTAAATTATTTTATCTTTAGTTTATGTACATTACACTCAACAATGAGCTCACATAAAGTTCTAATCATAACAAATAAAGTCTATGAAACTGACTAGCTTTTGCACTACAAATACCTTATAAATATTATTTCAGCGCGGGCATTATTTTAGCATAATACACCATAGTTCCGTATATTTACTTTAGATTTTCTCATAATTATATTACTAAATAAATACTAAAGTATTAAAAAGAAAACAATTTTAACTAGGTATGACAAAGTCATCAACCCTCTTCTTTTTTTGTTAACTTTAACTTATTTGGATTTCATTTAGGTACATTTTGAAATGTCAAATCCAACCAATTATGCCAAAGTTTTTTTACTATTTATAGTCAACTTTCAATGAAAAAACACCCATTTACACATATTCACCGTCGTTCACTTCCAGCACAAATAACTATGGCTTAAGGAATTGATTTGGCTTTTACTTCCTAGAAAACGAGGAATGTCATCAGAAGAGCTTAACAATGGAGAAACGAATGATTCCTCCGTTACAACGAACGACACAACCTGTCCACTCATACGCACAACTTCAGTTCCTAGTGTTAGTCCGAATCGACAATCTTCCAGGAAAAAACGCAACAGAGGCAGCAAACAGCTGTCGATTAGCATAGCGAACTCTTTGAACAAGGACTCACCGACTTTTGTTCCTAATTACTTATTAAGCTACAAGAAAAACGAACCTAATACGCTAAGATGGTCTAGTCTTTCGGAATCTCAACCTCATGCGGACATTTCTGCTATGTCGGTTCTAAGTTTATATCAAACAGGCGATGATTTAGATAATGAAATGGATACTAATCAGTAAGTAATCTTTCTCGTTTTTTATAATTTTTTTAATTTAATTTTTTTCATTTCTTTTATTTAGTTTCACAGCATTGATATTTATGTATTCATATGAAACCTACTAAAATTGATTGGGATGTCCTATTTCCCAGATATTCATATTGATCCCCAGTAAATCACACCCTCCCTTAATTCATTACTCAACTCGCACACAAAAGCACAACATTGTTACAAGGAATTTAGATCGTCACTTTTGATTTAGCTTGCCCTACTTAGTGTTTCTTCTACACCTGAAAAAGAAAGCACTCGCCTAATTAATTTTATGTACAGATATCCCCGTGGTGTGATAACAATAATTAATAGGGTGGTACCAGCATATACATCGCAATATCCCAATAGAATTGGTTTTCTTTGTCATGCGATGTTGTTTGCTTTCATTTTCGCAAATGTATTGAGACTGACTAACCAGAGCTAACCAAATGCCAAAACCTTGTCGTGGTTTTATAGTATTCTCAGTTTTATAGACATGTTCTCGATAATGTTGTATGAATTTATACATAATGCATTTACCCAATAATATAAGAGTGTATACAAGTGATAACTGTGAAATGGCGAATGTTTTTGTTATTTCAAAAGAGTAAGTGTTATTTACGCTATGCCTTTGGGATATCTCTGCACCAAAATCTCATATCAAACATTTAAAGTTTATCTTTTACTAATTGACTTCCTGTGATATTAATTAAATTAAAAGTTTCCTATGTACCAATTAAGTAAGCCATTACAACTTTTAAATCAGTCACTGCACGGTGTATATTAAATCACCGACAAAAGATAGATGATTTCCACGTGAGTCATTACTTTTACATAACAGATAATTTTTAATTTCCTAGGATTTTAGGTTGTTTTACAAAATTAATGATATTTCAATGCATACATTAAAAAATTAACAGCCAAGTACTTTCAGAGATCTCTCAGAAACCCCGACCCCAACGACAAAAATATTCATCAATTCGGGATTTAACGGAAATATGAAAATGGCATCTGAGGAAGATCTGCCGAACCTGTCGAACTGCTACTGTAACAATGATTCTAGTCTAAAGAGGTCTGAAAAGCACAACATGTGCCATGTGGAATGCCCTAGAGATAGTATTTTCTTCAATGATGGGAAAAGAAGCGTTGACTTCATATTAGTATGGGATTCAATGCAGGAACATGCTATTACAGAACTAAACTGCAAGCGAAGGGAGATCTTTGAGAAAAATCTTGTAAAAGAGGGCTTGGAATTAGAATATGAGGATCCTGAGAAAAGTGGCCTGAACTTTATTAAAGTAAGTAAATTAATGAGTGAAAATTGTAACTTTAAACCTATTACTTGTGTCGCTATTTCTAGATACACGTACCAAAGGAAGTCCTAAGAAGATACAGTGAGATATTGAAATTACGAATGCCAATGAGAGAGGTAAGATTCCCTTTTAATTATTTCCTTTTCGTTGTTGTTTAGTATGTACTGTGATTTATTTCTTTAAGCTATATGATTTCCATTTGTTATATTATTTTATTTCAATGTGCAGGACTTATGTAAACTTCCAAAGGAATTTCGATATAGTCGCTTACATAATGCTGCTGAGTATTTGAGAGACAAGGTAGTTTTGGGTTGAGTTATTTAGTTTCATTCTGCAAAGCATTTAATTAACTATGACGAGTTGTGTAAATAACAATCTCTTTATTGATTTTTAAAATCTACTTATAAATGTTTTCATATTTTTATTTTTTTAACATGAATACAACTCTAAATATATTACCAGTAAAGGGATTAATCAAATCATATTTAGCTAATTGGCTTAGGATTTTGCTCTATTATTTATTTGTGGTTCTTATATGTTTTATTTGCTGTATTTTTTTCCTTGACTTTTTTTGTGCTAAGCCAGCTAATTTGCTTAAAAGTAAACAAATTTGTTTTCAATATTTTTATGATGTTCGCATTGCAGCTTCCAGGTTTGAGGAGAATGCAGCAAAATACGAACTTTTTGCTACAGAGCTTCAATTCTCAGTGTCAGAAAATTAAAGAATGGATATTGATTGATAAAGAAAAGTTCCCTGAGAAAAGTCACAGATTTACTGCAATTTACAGTAGGGACCGTGAATATTTGTTTGATGTAGACTCTCCTTGTTTTTTCACTCCTGCTATTCGAGCCCGAATTGTTCAATTCATTTTGGATAGAAAGCGTTTTAGTCCTAGCGATTCCGATGACTTTGGTTTTGGTATCGAACGGCTTCTAAATGATAAAGCTTATACTGCGGGTTACCCGTTGCATGATGTAAGTATCATTCCGACTTACATTTAAAAGTATATTTTAAATTTAAACTTCATTTAACATTTTTTATTTTGTAGGGTGATTTAAAACAGTCTGGTTCAATGCGGCATCTTCTTTACACTGAATGGACCGCTATAAGGAAATGGTATAGATACCAACCACTAGACTATGTTAAAGAATATTTTGGAGTGAAAATTGCTTTGTATTTTGCTTGGTTGGGTTTCTATACACATATGCTGATACCTGCCTCAATTGTAGGTTTAGCTTGTTTCATTTACTCGTGGATAACTTTATATGATAATCTACCTAGGTTTGTATACCCAATTATTAAAAATTAAACTTAATTCCATTTTGTTTGAAGTTATAACTTTATTTAATGTATTCTTGACCTCTGTGTATTGCAGTGAAGATATTTGTAAATCAGATCTAAAAATGTGTCCCCTATGTGATAATTGGTGTAATTATTGGAATCTCAATGAAACATGTGTTCATGCTAGAATTACGTACTTATTTGATAATGGAACTACTGTGTTCTTTGCCATCTTCATGTCATTCTGGGGTACACTATTTGACTATTTATTTTTATTAGTTCTTATAAATTATTGAAAATAACACTAACTTTTATAGCTACACTCTTTCTGGAGCTGTGGAAGCGTTACTCAGCAGAAATAACACATCGTTGGGATTTAACTGGTTTCGATATGCAAGAAGAACATCCAAGGCCTCAATACTTAGCCAGATTATCCCACATAAAAAGAAAAGAAGTAAATGTCATCACTAATACTATGGAACCACGTGTCCCCTTTTGGAGAATGAAAGTCCCAGCCACAATATTTAGTTTTTCTGTCGTCCTTCTATTGGTAACTCTGGCAGTTGCAACGGTTGTAGCAGTAATAGTGTACAGAATTTGTGTTCTGGCTGCACTGGCTGTGTATGGTGATCATGTAACCACCAGCAATGCAATTCTTTTCACGACTAGTACAGCGGCTTGCATCAACTTAATCTGCATTGTGATTTTTAATTGGGTAAAATCGTTTTTGTATTTCTATGCATTTTTTAAACACTTGAATATAATTTTTTTTGAGACTTTACAAATTGAGGAAAATTTATAAACTGTTGTTTAATCCTTTAAAATTTTTAGATGTATACCTACTTGGCTGTATACTTAACGGAACTGGAATTCTTAAGAACACAAACGGAATTTGATGATTCCCTCACATTAAAAATATATTTGCTCCAATTTGTTAACTATTACGCTTCCATTTTTTATATCGCTTTCTTTAAGGGCAAGTTCATAGGCACCCCTAAACAGTATAATAAGATATTTAAGTATCGACAAGAAGAATGCGGTCCTGGTGGTTGTCTCTTGGAACTGTGTATTCAATTAGGGATTATCATGATCGGAAAGCAAGCTGTTAATACAGTCCTTGAAATGCTCTTTCCACTGTTTTTCAAATGGCTGAACACTCTTAAAGTCAAGACCGGTTTGCAGAAAGGTGATGATTCAGTGAAAAGTCGTCAAAAGCAATGGGTAAAAGACTTTAAATTAGTTGATTGGGGTCCCAGAAGTCTGTTTCCTGAGTACTTGGAAATGGTGTTACAATACGGATTTGTGACCATTTTCGTAGCAGCTTTTCCCTTGGCACCATTCTTTGCACTTTTGAATAATATGCTGGAGATGCGGTTGGATGCACAAAAGTTACTTACTTTTTATCGGAGACCTGTTACTCAAAGAGTACGCGACATTGGTGTTTGGTATAGGATATTAGATTCTATAGGAAAGTTATCCGTTATCACTAATGTAAGTACTGTTTTTTACTTTGTATTAGTATGCCAACATTTAATTACTTTTCTTAAAGGGCTTTATAATAGCTTTTACATCAAACTTCATTCCGAAATTAGTCTACAGAATAGTTGTTTCGGAAGATCAATCCCTCTCAGGATTTTTAAATCACACCTTAGCCTACTTCAACACATCAGACTTTCAAGTTGGATCTGCTCCAAAAAATTCTTCTTTCAATTATGGAACCTGTCGATACCCTGATTATAGAGAACCATACTGGTCTCCAAATCGCTATGAACATAATTCTATATTTTGGCATATTTTAGCAGCAAGATTAGCATTTGTAGTTGTTTTTGAGGTATGTATACAAAATGATATTCCTTAATAAATTAAAATCATGATTTTGTTGTAGAATGTAGTAGCCTTCGTAATGATAATGGTAAAATGGTGCATACCTGATGTACCTGGCCACCTCAGAGATCGTATTCGAAGGGAAGCTTATATCACAAATGAAATTATCATTAAACAAGAAGCCGTCAGGGCAAAGTCAGCCCAACCAAGTAAATGATACAAAATAACAAAGCTTGAAGCTTCTTTTTAACATTACACTAGACACGACTGATCTAATTAATTTTATGTTGCGCATGATTTAATAATCTCATTTTGATATATTTTAGATCACCTATCTTTTCTCTTCTCACTTTTTATTTATACAAACACTTTAACAGTGGTAATTAATTCTCTGTACATAAATAAACTTTATTTAATCTATCAGTACTTAATTTTATTAGTTATTTTAATATCATGTTTAAAATTTTTTTATATTTTTATACATGTCTTGTTGTTTGCTTTATTCCACTTTTAGATCTGTTACAACCACCGATTCAAAAAGTTCAAGCATATAACATAAGCGAATGCCCTGCAACTCCCGAACATTGGGATCACCTGATTAACAATACTTTATCAGGAAGTGACTTTGATCTAATGGTTCATCATAGTAGCACTTTCCCAAAAGACCAAGACAGCTCAGGTCTTCTTAAATCACCTACATCTGTTTAGCTATGTAATAACAAAAATAAATTCAATCTGCAGGATTGTACAATATGCATACTTTATATTGTAATCTTAATATATCAAATTAAACTCTTAATGTAAAATAGAAAATATCTACATAAAAAATCACAATAATCGAACACAAATGTTTCATAATGTAGGTATCAATTTTATATGCAAATACATATAAGGAATATCAATATTAAGTAATAAGTGTAAAGAATGCCTCAACTCACCAGAATGAGACTGTATACTAATTGAACAACCATTGTATGATGACTGTTGAGTAAGAACAGTCTAAAAAGTACTTTTTTAAAATCTTTCATGAAATATTTTTTTAACTAAAATTTTAAGTACGTTATGCTTCCATTGTATTTGAAACACTTTTTTAATCTATATGGGTTCAAGTTTGAAATCTATGACAAACTATATTTGTTAAATATATGTATGTATACACACACGTTATTTATAATATACAAATTATTGATGTTGAAGTAAAAATTACAAACTGCTGACTTTATTCTAAATTCACTAAAAGATACCAATGTTATAAAAGAAAGCAATGTCATTGTACATACAATAACATAGGTCAAGTTCGTTATTGGACAGTAAGTGCTACAATGTTTATATTTAAGTTTGGTTTTTTTCAAAGTTATTAGTAGACTTTAGCCAGCGGTATGTGCTTTTTTGGTAATCTTTTGCTCTAATGAATACTATATTAGCATTGTTTATATTGTAGGTAGCTTTGTGATTGTCTGTTTACATTTAATCACAATTTATTTTGTGGTTTTGGACTGATTTTTATGCTGTGCTATGTAATATTACGATACGCAACGTAATTTTACAAATTTTTAAAAAATAAACCCAATTCTAAGAGAATGCCTTTTATTATCCTGTACAAAACAAGTCCTTAGTCAATTGCTTTCTAACTAAAATACACTTTTTTTCACTTATCATTTTTAAGAAAAATAAAACACAGTTGCATAGGTATACATATGTATATTTCTGAAATACACATATTTAGGTTCATTAATATTTAAAAATAAAAAAACAATAAATTCATAAATTAGTCAAATACAAACGTATTAAACTTATGAAACAGTCAACAAAATCATCTTCGAACTCTTTTTGATGGAGGTGGCATTATGTCACTTTCATCGTCAAAACGATAGTGTTCTATGAATTCTAAGAGTTTTTCCTTAGTCACAGGGTCACGTATACTTCCACAAACAGCTGTAACAATTAATTCACTTTAAAACTACGTCCAACGAAAAAATTTAAATACAACTGTGAGAAAGAGCCGTTAGTTACCTTTGGCAGTGTTATAACTATTGGGATATGATTTGTCAGTCCTTTCCCTCATAAACTTCCACTGATTATCCTCAAACTTGCACTCAATGATTTTGTTATCCATATCTTTTAATGCTTTTGTGTACTTCATAGCTGCGAATGGTGCATCTAATTGGCCTACGTATAACTGGCATATTTTTCTTGCAACAATGCTAAAATATAGTTACTTATTTAAAATGAACTATTAAGAAAACACAAAAATTAATTACTCAAAAAATACATCTCAAATAATAAATTAGTTATGGGATACACACCCTGCACCGTCCTGCTTAACGACTTTTAACCTAAAGTCAACAGAGTTCATTTCCAAAGGTTTCCATTTTAAGACCTCATCGCATCTTCCCGGCATATAACACTCTTTGGCCGGTTGGAAAATTAAGCCATCAGGCTCATGACTCAAATTCTTAGCGAATTTTTCCCCTAGCAGACTAGCTGCCTGAGTCACTTCCCAAAATTCTTTTTTGCGGACACTAAAGGGTTCAGTAGCCTTATTAATGAAACCATGCTCCATCGCCTGATATCTAGGGTTGATTATTTCATTTTGTATGCAACTTAACCTGACTGGATAAAATGCCAGTTTGCCTACGTCTTGCCCTTCGAATTTCACAATGTCATAGGCTAGGTAACGCGGTATGTCTTCTCCATTGACTTTATCTATAACCATTTCTCCATCTAACAGTGTGTCCTTCAAATGCTTCCTCAAATCCTTCCTGTGTGGAAACTTGATGCCTTCCGCTCTGAATATGTTGTGGTCCCGATCGAAAAAGTATATTTCATTTTCATTGTCGATTAACATCATGTATCTCATTCCATCCGCTTTCCAAGATACTCGGTATGGTTTTCGATGTAGAAGACTTATGTTCTCAAGGTCCATAGAGACAGGTTGACATCCGGGAAATCCCTTGCTAAAGAATATAACATTGAAATATAATAACTGTCCTGTTGTATAAGTTATTAATTTACCTTTTCCAATTACACATAGTTTGAACTTTTCTTTGCAATTGGAAGGCTTTAGGTTGTTCAGAAAAGAAATGAACGCCTGGTACTCCCGCCATGAACTGGGGAACATTACGTTTTTTACCTGGATGTAATTTGCCACCTTGCCTACAAATAAAAAACAAACAATGCAATAATATTTCAGAAGTGAAAGACTGCATTAACTAATTATAAAAAGTGAATACTATTGAGTAAAATTTAAGGTAAGCAATTATCAAAGTCATACAAGTAACTGAACTCTAAAAAATGGTTTAATACCATGCCCACACATATAAGTTTCTTTTTTCGAAAAACCGTTTGAACTTCATGTTAGCCATTGCTTGTACTTGATGATAAATATTTTTATCTCCTCCATTATAATTCCATTTTTATATAAAAGAATTACAAAGAAAATGTTAACATTCTTAGGACATATAATTTTGACAACACAAAGTCAGTAGTCAATTTGTAACAAAGAAACATGCCACCAATGCGATCTTATTCTTCTTTGGAATGTTTGCTTTGTTAAGTTATAATTATTTAAGAAAAATTGAAATTTGAAACGTTTGTGAATAATTATTGCATGCCTAATAATAATAATAATAACTTACGAAGAACTAGAACCAGATTCAGGTTCAGTAAATGACTCGGAATTATCTGATTCGGTACCTGAAGTATTAGGAGTATTTTCTGAAACAATAAAATATTTATTTATTATAAAGTAATGCATATACTTTAGGAAATATTTACTAACCGAAACACCAATCTGGTTTCTCAGGCGGGGGAGGTGCATCATCCTCATCATCGTATCGTCTATATAATTCTTTCAAATAATCCCCCTTGTATATACCTGGGGGTCTAAAAAAAAGCGAACTTATAATATTTATTTTATTAACAGAGAAAAGGAATAAATACCTCAATTTTGCAAACATTTCCAAAGCTACTTCTAAGCTACAATCCATTTTTTCTACCAAATATGACACTATGAGAAAGCCTGTCCTGTTAAAACCATGAGTGCAGTGTACAGCTATGCATTCTAGTGGATGATGAGTAATAAACTTGTGCACCAATGAAATGAAAGTTTGAGTTTGATCCAAATTTGGAGCCTCGCCATGTCCAAGACATTGTAGCTTGACGTGTTTACAACCTTCGCTTTCAACTTCGGCTTTCTCATAAAATCTTGTGGTGTTTGTCAGGTCAATCCACAAACCCAGCTTAAGCTAAAATTATAATGTATGTATGTGTAGATGAAACAATTTTTAATGATTTACACCTAGAAATATAGTTAACTTTGGGCACAATATGTTTTAATCTTCACCTTTTTCATTTGACACCAACTAAAAATCATCTTCGGTGGGAATCTGAATTCTGTTGGAATTTTTCTATCGAAAGCTGCATTCAAAGGAGCTTTGAAGGCTAAAAATTTATTAATGATTAAGTCTGCTGATTTCCTGGGGCAATTCATCCATCTCTCTGGTACGGGGCCCCCACATCCTCTTCGACCCATCGTTTGTATCTTGTTATTCTTAGTTTATGGCGAACTTTTATCCAAAATTCCACTCTGTCTTCCAATTTAGGAAGTTACAAGTCTGTAAAATCACCTATGATTGTTGCAAAACATTTTCCTGTAGTTGAAATGGGGAAAGTAGAACACAATGCAAGCACATAGTCCTCTGTCAAGTTGACCAACAAGTAAGGTTATATTACCACTACTTCTTCTTATTCTTTTGGTTTGGGCAGCGTCTGGCTCTAAGGCGCCAAACGGATGACATTTAAAAATGTAATGGTTTCTATTTAACTTTTTTCATCTAAATTAGTAAAGATGCATTAAATTACCTGATACAGGTTTTATTAAATAAGCGTTTAGACACATTATTAATCATTGCCAATCATAAATTGTAAAGGATAGGAAATTTTAATTTTTTTGTATTTCTCATTATACCTAATTTGTATACCATGTATTGAAATTTTCGAAAGTTGAGTCTATAATAACCCAGCATGCAAAAAAACGTAAATGTTTCATATCGAATGCGTAACCTCGAGATGAGATTACGTTGCGAGAGACGCGGACAGACATATTAATACAATAGCAACTGTTAGGGGGATATGACCGGC
>JAWQRP010003534.1:0-13222 GCA_033557875.1 Quadriops clusia
GTTAGTGTTGCCGCAATCCGGGTTCGGGCATTTCCAATCGCCTTCACGGCTTTCGCGATCTCGGCCACCACCTGTTGAATATCATCGATCATTTAAAAAATTTTTTTTTTAAATATTTTATTTTTAAAATATTTTGTTTATAAAATATTTTGTTTATAAAATATTCTGTTTATTAAATATTCTGTTTATTAAATATTCTGTCTATTAAATATTCTGTTTATAAAATATTTATTATAACTTTATTTTTTTTCTTTTTTTATCTCAAAAAAATTTCTTTTTAAATTATAATATCAAAATATTTTGTCATTTAGTGAACGTCTGTTTTTTTTTGTTTGGGCCTCTTAGACCCATTATTAATAGAACATTAAATAAATAAAAAGACAATAAGTAAATTGTTCTTATGAATTTCGGTTTAAATACTAAAGACAAGTTTAATACAGTAAAAAATTTCAAATGGAAAGTAGAATTTAATATTATTTAATAACATCAATAATATTTAAGTAAAATTTTAATTTCAATTGAAGAACACAAAATTTTAATTTCGATTGAAGAACGCAAAATTTTAATTTCGATCAAAGAACGTAAAATTTTAATTTCGATCAAAGAACGTAAAATTTTAATTTCGATCAAAGAACGTAAAATTTTAATTTCGATCAAAGAATGTAAAATTTTAATTTCGATCGAAGAACGTAAAATTATAATTTCGATCGAGGAACGTAAAATTTTAATTTCGAACAAAGAACATAAAATTTTAATAATTTCATAAATTAAAGTCAAATGTATTAATGTATAATTTTTATATATAGAATTTTGACTGTAATCATTTATTGTATCCCCAGACAGGTTCACGACGTGTACAGACACGTTATGAGTTTTAAAGGGAAGATTTCTTTGCCCCATCCGTCAAAGAATAAAAAACGCTTTCATTTTAAATTCTAGTCTAAAATGGGGCCGTTATGTCAAGATTATTCCTTTTTTACTTACCGCCACCATCTCGGCCTCCACCTCCACGACCACCACCAAATCCGCCTCCGCGACTTCCGCCACCTCGACCTCCGCCTCCGCCACCTCCTCCTCCTCTTCCGCCGCCCCAATTATCCTTCTTAGTAGCTAATTGGACTTTAATAACAACTCCACGAAATTCCTTGCCGTCAAACCAATTAATGGCGGAACGAGCGGCATTGGCATCATCGTAGGTTACCGTGGCTTCTCCCTTGGAGTCTCCGCTTTGCTTGTCTTTGTATAACCAAATCTTTCGCTTCATGGTTTTCTTGTCCAACTAAAAAAAAAAAAATTATCGTAGCATTATCATAACTATTATCATGGCATTAGTAATTGTTTGTGTTTTCTTGGCAATATTTTTGTTTAAGTTTTTTATTTTACTTAAGATTTTTAATTTTACTTAAGTTTTTTAATTTTACTTAAGCTTTTTAATTTTACTTACGATTGTTTAATTTTACATAAGATTTTTAAATTTTACTTAAGATTGTTTAATTTTACTTAAGATTTTTTAATTTGACTTAAGATTGTTTAATTTTACATAAGATTTTTTAATTTTACTTAAGATTGTTTAATTTTGCTTAAGATTTTTTAATTTTACTTAAGATTTTTAATTTGACTTGTTTTTTTGTTTTTATTTCAAGCTTGATGTTTTCTTATTTTAACTTACTAAACTGAGTAAAATGGCAAGCCGACATCACTATATTATACCAACGATCATACTATATTACGTTGAAAATATAAATGTTACAAAAACGATACACTGACTTACAAATTAATAGTCATAAGCCAGGAATAGGAATTTGTGAATAATATAGCGGAACATCAAAATTGGACTTGAATTATTGTTAGTTCAAGCACAGAGTGCAGTCCGCAAAATTTAAATGAATAAAAAAATTGTAATTGCAGAACTGCTAAAAAATTGTAATTGCAGAACAGCAAAAAAATTGTAATTGCAGAACAGCAAAAAAATTGTAATTGCAGAACAGCAAAAAAATTGTAATTGCAGAACAGCAAAAAAATTGTAATTGCAGAACAACAAAATAATAATCAAAAATAAAATAGTTTACAAACCTTGATAATACCAATAGAACCGAAATGCTGTTCAATATCTTCTTCAGTAGTGTCAGTAGTCATTCCAGATACAAACACAGTGTCTTCTTGAACAATCATATCACCGGAACCGCCTGTAAATTCAACCCGAATTAAATCCATGAAGAACATTTAGCAATAAATTTATACTATTACTTAGAAATTAACACTACAAACTAATATTAAATTTTAGAAAGAATTTAGTTGTTAAAAAAAATTTCTTTCCATTTCAACCAAATTCGGAATCTTCCATTCGACAGAATATATTTCTAAGATTTCTTTTTACTCAACATCATCAAAATGATTTCTTAACTTTATATATATAAAATCGTATGTTTATAAAACTATAATAATGCCAACGTTATGATTTAACACAATTTAACGTTGTGATTTAAGACACGTAAATTTGACCGCATTTTATAATCAGGCAGCTTGTTAAGGACTTTATTACAAAGAGAAACTTTTCCTGAAATATAAGTCAACCTGCAAGTCTTTATCTTAATAAATACTTCCTTTTAACGTTTCATAATCACGTGTTAGATCGCCTAGACTCATATTACAATCAGTTTTAATTATTTTAAGGGGTTTAAACAATTTAAGTAGTTTAAACATAAAATTGGTGGTGCTAGAATTAATTATGACTTTTTCTAGAAATAGCACTTCTCACACCCATTCATACGAAAATAGTCAATTTATAATGTAATAACAGAGTTATTATCAGTAGGATATTGTAGAGAGGTAAATAATGCCTCTTTTCTCTTAAATTTATATATGCAGTAAGACAAATAACCAAGCTTGCAAATAACGTATTGCCACATGTGGCATTGCTTAAAAATAGATATGAAGGTCGTGTCATGGTATATTTTTTACCTTTCCCTAAACTGTACAATTATTTACTTGTACTTATAATTTTTGTGGTTAGTAGAACTATGTTTTTATATAGCTTCGTAACAACATATCAACAAATTAATTTTTTACCCCTATTTACATAATTTATACTTTTACTTAGCATCCTCGTGTGATTAATATTAAAGTACCGTTATTTAGAAATAAAATGTATTATTTAATACGCAGGTCAATAGTTGCTTTAAAAGAAGATACCTAAATAAATTTAACAAACACAACAACCTTTTACAACCTGAATAATCATTCGAATGGAAAGTTATTCTTTCATTAGAAAGATATCATGTAAAATCTTAAATTAGCTTTAATAGTTTATACACCACCTTTATTTTATTACTCAACTGTCATGTAGCATAATTTCATGAAATGTAGGTATTTAAATTTCATATCTTAAATCCTTTTTTTTCGAAGATATTTAACACTTTTTTTCTTATATAAAAATAGTATTTTGACTAACTGAAATGAAATTACTTAATTGTTTAAATTATTTAATGTATGAAATTATTTAATATATGAAATTATTTAATTCTTTATATTATTTAATAAATATAATTATTGTTTTTTAAATGATATTTTTATATTTACGAAATTATTTAGCATATTATGAAAGTATTCAGGATTTTTCCGTTAAAGTCTTTTAACACAATACATAACTTTAATGACACACTCAATAATAGTATTATGACGGTCCTATTGTAACACATAAAAATTAATTCTAAATTCGGTGATGTGAAAGAGCTGCCCGCAAGGAGTAATATTGATTTTTTCATTCCCACAAATCCCGAAGCTAAAATTCAACTAGCAGCATTTAACACAGTTAGGAACGAAAAAATCAATTATACCTAACTCAGTCACACTCTCATAAGTTCGTAATGTTACGATGATGGCATTGTTCTTCACGGTTTCAGCAGAAATAGAATTGTAAGTTACCAATGCACCAATACTAAACCAATTAATAAGGAAAACCTTTTCTTGTAAACCTTTTCATTTATTTTGTGTAAATTCATTTAGAATTTTCATAATATGGTCCAAAAGTGTTTAAACGGATTACAAGGATGGCCGGCTTTATTGCATTCTAAACTGCTGAAAGTTTGTCGATTTGTAAAAACCGTCAATGACTAGAAACAATCAATGATTAGAAAACATCAATGATTAGAAAACATCAATGATTAGAAAACATCAATGATTAGAAAACATCAATGATTAGAAAACATCAATGATTAGAAACCATCAATGATTAGAAACCATCAATGATTAGAAACCATCAATGATTAGAAAACATCAATGATTAGAAACCATCAATGATTAGAAACCATCAATGACTAGTAACCACGTCACAACCGTGGCTAAACCTGAAGTTAACAGCTCTTTCACAGAATTATCAAAACCAATAAAATGTAGAAAAATGCACCAGTTGTTTATTCTGGTGCTTTTACCTTTATTAAAACCACCCCTGCCGCCACCGCTAAAACAGAAGGATAGGTATCAGTTGTTGTAGACATCAAAGGGCGTGTACACAGGGGCCAAAATTTTCATTGGCTTTTCGCAACACTCGTCAAAACCTTGTTGAAAGATTATACACATTTGAACGTATTTACTTCTTCATCTGGAACATTGCTTGTAAATGACTCGTCTCGTCCGTCATGTCTATTGTAATCTCCCATTATTTAATAGTTAGTAGTGAAAATGTTTATTTAGAACAACTGTGAACATATGTAGTAATACTGTTTTCATGTGTGAATTGCACCAGTTATAGACTCATCATTGAACATATTTAAACTCATCGTCGAACATGTTTAAACTCATCGTCGAACATATTTAAACTCATCGTCGAACATATTCAAACTCATCGTCGAACATATTTAAATTCTTCATCGAACATATTTAAATTCTTCATCGAACATATTTAAATTCTTCGTTGAACATGTTTAAACTCATCGTCGAACATATTCAAACTCATCATCGAACATATTTAAATTCTTCATCAAATATATTTAAATTCTTCGTTGAACATGTTTAAACTCAACGTTGACAATATTTAAATTCCTCGTAGAACATGTTAAACTCATCGTCAAACATATTTAAACACATCGTTGAACATATCTAAACCCATTGTTGAACATATCTAAACCCATCGTTGAACATATCTAAACCCATCGTTGAACATATCTAAACCCATCGTTGAACATATCTAAACCCATCGTTGAAAAAATTTATAACCATTGTCAAACGAAACCGAAATTTAATTAAGTGTATAAGTCCAAAACTTATCCAAGATCACTGCAGAGTCAAATTCCAAACCCCTTCGTAAAGATGAATTCAGTGCTCTGTCATCAGAGCAAGTCGCCGATTGTTATAAATTTAAAACCAATTTAGTAAACTAACCCTTTGACTAGACCAAAAATGTTCTTTTTTACTATTAAAAATGTTCCTTTTGACTGTACCAAAAATGTCCCCATTGATTACCAAAAACGATCCCTTTGACTACCAAAAACGTTCCCTTTGAATGCCAAAAACGTTCCCTTTGAATACCAAAATCGTTCCCTTTAAATACCAAAATCGTTCCCTTTAAATACCAAAAACGTTCCCTTTGAATACCAAAATCGTTCCCTTGGAATACCAAAAATGTTTTCCCCGAGACTGTACCAATAATGTTCTTGTACGTAAAACCTTTCTGTCCATAACAATAACTCGAAGGGAAACCCAATAGTTACGATATGAAAGTAAACCAAGCGATCGCAACGATATCATTATAATACCTATTGTTTAGTGTAGAACCCAAATTCGTCTAAGTCACAAATAGTATAAAATATTAATTGCTGCTGAAAATTGTAACCATAATAGTTTAAAATAGATAGATTTAGGTTTTGTTGCACCGTATCGGCATGCTGCAGTACAAAAGCTTAACACAATTTTAAAAAAAATTGAGACATATTGAAAAAAATATATATATTAAAGAAATATACCTATATTGAAAAAATATACCTATATTAGAAAAATATACCTATATTAAAAAAATATACCTATATTGAAAAAATATATATATTGAAAAAAAAATTATATAAAAAAAAACATAAAAAAAATTTATATTAAAAAAAATACAATTAAAAAAATTTATATTAAAAAAATACCATAAAAAAAATTTATATTAAAAAATACCATAAAAAAATTTATATAAAAAAAAATACCATCAAAAAATTTATATTAAAAAAAAATACCATAAAAAATAATATCATTGAATCAAAGATATTAATTAATTATAGAATTAATAATTTTTTGAAGAATTCAAAAGTTAAGCTATTGGAAAGCAGTTTGCTCGCAAGAAGAAATTGTGATTTTATATTCCATTCACCAAGAGAGTTAAGAAACGGTAAACCCTTATTTTCTACTATTTACACTAGCACTCTTATCATTTAACTATTATTCATTTGTTATTATTTCGGCAGCACAACTTATACTGGCGGTAATATACCAATCTGTTTATTACGTATTGAATAAGTACTCTTGAAGATTAAAAAACTATGCTGATTCTTCACCACACCACATACCAATCAATACATCACCAATTTATTACTGTTACCACGTTGTTTTCGTTTCGTTCTCAAGTGAATAGAATATTAAAATCTGAGGGTAAGAAGTTTATCAAAAATAGCAAATGAATATTTGAAGATTATAGATTTAAATAATACATATCAAACTGGGATTAATAATAATTAATTGCCTGCTTTAGGAAGCTTTTAGATTCAATTTGCTATTTGAGATCTGTTGTGATTTAGATTACTTTTAGATGCAATAAAAGCATTGTTTTATGTGATAACTTACCCGAAGCCGCCACCTCTTCGGTCTCCACCATCGCGGCCACCATAATCGCTACCGCGGTCACGGCCACCATAGTCGCCACCGCCACGGTCTCGGCCACCTGACAGAATAATTGAAAATATTTTTAAAAAAAATACAAATTAAAAAAAAACAAATTAAAAAAAATACAAATTACATAAAATTGCAAATTAAAAAATACAAATTACAAAAAATTGCAAATTTAGAAATAATAATATTCATACAATATTAATTTGATGGTGAATTTGTTTGGGAGAAGTTCTACCCCTCAATCCATTCTTAGGACAAAGGGACTATCAATCTCCTAATATTTTCTTTGACATAGAAGGAGGCTTAAGCTTGCTTTTCGTAGCTTATACCATGCCTATGTCAAATAACTTCTCAATGAAATATTATTTTAAGTAATACCGATTTAAATGATTTAAAATAATAATAAAAATTATTGTTACCTCAAAAATTATGTAGAAAAAAAAAACGCTAAACATATAAGATTTTTTTTTGGACAAATTTAACACTTACCGTAACCTCCCTGGCCTCCTCCATAGTTTCCATTTCCATAACCACCTTGGCCACCGCCATAGCCGCCACCTTGGTTACCGCCTCCATAGCCTCCTCCTTGACCACCTCCGTAACCTCCGCCTTGACCACCTCCGTAGCCGCCAGAGCCTCCATAATTATTTCCGCCGGAGTTGAAACTATTTCCGCTTTGGTTTCCACCATAACCACCACCTCCACCTGAAATAAAAAAACAATATTTTACGTTTAGAAATAATAAATATCATTCAAAATTGTTTTTTTTGCATTATCATACTGGGGTTAATGTGTGAATAAATGGAATAATCATTTATGGCAATATATTATATTGCAACTAAATAAATGCCTTAAAATAATGTTGGCATAACCAAATATTGGCATAAATAAATAATATTATCATTAATAATTAATGTAGGTAAAACTAATTAATATAGGTAAAAATAATTAATAAAAGTAAAAATAATTAATATAGGTATAAATAATTAATATAAGTATAAATAATTAATATAAGTATAAATAATTAATGTAGGTGTAAATAAGTAGGTAGATATTGCCTTAAATAAATATATATTACACAGCTATTATACATATAGATTATGGGAAGTTAAATAAACAAAGTCCCCGAGTTAATACTGTAAGGTAGAAGTCACCCTCATGCTCACAGAATAGGGCAAGAGGACTATCAATCTACATTTTAGTTATAATTTATGACATAGAAGGAGGTTTTAGTTCAATATGTGTAACTAAGACCATGCCTATGTCAAAAAAAAAATACAACATAACTAGAACATATTATCCGAAGAGAATTTTTTTTTTTAAATAATTTTGTGTCTCAATTTTTATAATGTAGATTGAAAACGTGAAAAGGTAGATGAAAGACAAGGAGGAAAAGTAGATTGAAAACAATGAAGAGTAGATTGAAAATGAAGAAGAGTAGATTGAAAATGAAGAAGAGTAGATTGAAAACGAAAATTAGATTTAAACGAAAATTAGATTTAAACGAAAATTAGATTGAAAACGAAAATTAGATTTAAACGAAAATTAGATTGACAACGAAAATTAGATTGACAACGAAAATTAGATTGAAAACGAAAATTAGATTGAAAACCAAACTTAAATTGAAAACCTAGAATACTAGATAGAAAATTGGGTTTCCCAGTTACATATGCTTCGCTTAAGCAATTATGTTTTACCTTGGTTTCCTCCAAAACCACCACGGTTTTGATTCCATTGATTATCACCACCACCTACATTAGCTCCTTGATTTCCATAATTACCAGCAGTATTGCCGTAAGTACCAGGGTATGCTGTTGAGGGTGGAGGCTGCGAATAATCGGCATATCCACCACCTCCTCCGCCATAACCACCGCTATTGAATTCTGCAAATTTATTCATTTATTTAGCTAGTTGTGAAATACTCGGATGTGTTTTCGTAATCATTGCAATTAACGTAAAATGCATTAGTTTGAATCAAACGTTTTTAAGAGTTTGTCTTACAGCAAGTGATAGACACCTAACTTAGATTTTCAAGGTTTCTAAGACATTACTTTTTAAAATTTATTTATAAGTTTTTTAGACTTATTTTTATTATTTTTTTAGATTTATTTTTACTATATTTTTTTAGATTTATTTTTACTATATTTTTTTAGATATATTTTATTGTATTTTTTTAGAATTATTTTTATTATATACTTTTAGATTCAATTTGTATTTATTTAAATTCTGTCTTATTATTTATTTAGATTATTAGCCTTCTATGTAGATTAAGAGGCTAATAACAACCTGATAAAGCAAAACCTATAACATATCCTGTAAACCTTCAAAATAAAATTAAGCTTGGTGGTTATCATTTGACGGCCTCATTAGGCATAGACCTCTTATTAGAAAAAATGAAACTTAAGCTTTTTCAACTTAACAATTTTCGGTATCGTTTAAAGTTTTGTTTAGAATATCTTTTTTGTTTAGCATATCTTTTTTATTTAGTATATCTTTTTTGTTTAATGATTGCACAGGTTTAGATAAATAAACCTGCGTATACGAAAACATTTAACGTAAAAATGAAACATCTCAAAAAAACAAATGTTAAGAAACGGTTTAATTTCAGTTCGGCTACCTGAAATTATCGCAATGAAATAAATGTGCATCTAAGTTTTCCAAAAGGTTATGAAAATCAAGGAACCAATTATAAAATATAAATTTAACAAAAACATAAACACTTTTCAGAAACAAACATTTTATATAAAGAGGTGATCGATCAGAAATCTTATTATTATTATTATAATTTATAATAAGGCTTCGCCTTCGTACCTTTTCCTAAAGATCTTATTCGTTTAGCCTCTTATTCATATCACCGTACTATGATGTCACATATTTAGTGACTTGTATTTGATATGCATAAGTCTAGGCATACAAAGTCCAAATTTCTCATATTATGTAGTTTTAAATTGCGTAAATGAGATAATATTAAATGTTATTGAAGAATAATGCAACGATATAATATCGTTGAATTATTATGAATAATAAACAATTTTCTGACTAAGCAAAATTATGAATAATAAATAACATTAAGAGTATCTAATATTATGAATAATACAGAATATTATAAATAATACATAATATTATGAATAATACACAATATTATGAATAATGCAGAATATTATGAATAATACACAATATTATGAATAATACCCAATATTATGAATAGTACAGAATATTATGAATAATACACAATATTACGAATACACAATATTATGAATAATACACAATATTATGAATAATACAGAATATTATGAATAATACATAATATTATGAATAATACACAATATTATGAATAATACAGAATATTATGAATAATACACAATATTATGAATAATACACAATATTATGAATAATACACAATATTATGAATAATACCCAATATTATGAATAGTACAGAATATTATGAATAATACACAATATTACGAATAATACACAATATTATGAATAATACACAATATTATGAATAATACAGAATATTATGAATAATACACAATATTATGAATAATACACAATATTACGAATAATACACAATTTTATGAATAATACACAATATTATGAATAATGCACAATATTATGAATAATATGTGAAAAGTTCGTTATCAATAATTTAAATACAAATGAAACGAAGAGTCGGCCATTTTGTAAGCGTTGTTTATTTTTGCCGATTATCCTTGAATCCGCTTTACTCTTAAAATTCAATACTAAAATTAGTTACTCAGTAAATAACTAAACCTTTACTAACTTATTTTGTTTATGAATATTTTTTATTATTAACGAAAGCGAATTTAGCAATAAAATGCCGGTAACTAGAACGCCAAAAGAACGTTATAAAAAAATGACATCTTTGCAAATATTCTTGAAATTACTGTTAGACTCTTAAAGTTTACACTTATTTCTGATCGACAACAATTGAAACCGTATTTTCTATTAAAAGATGAACAAGATAATTAAAGATTAAACTTACGATTATCTCCCATTTTGCAAATGAACAGCACAAACTACGCAATCAACTGAATGGCCGCTTGGCTTGCCGGATTTTCCGGAAATGACTCTGTAGCCTAGTCAACGACAGCCTAGCGATGAACTATTGAACTGCGAAAGCGACACCTGGCGGCAAGACGGTTTTATTTGATTTTAATTTACTTAAAACGTTCTCATTAGTTAGATTTGATCGTAATTAGCTTAATGAGTGTCTTCTTTGAATTAAAAAATATTTTTGTTTAATTAAAAAGCTGGATCTTTTTGTAATTAGACGTTTTGGTGCGTATGGTTCATACGGACCGGAAGTGAGAGACATCTGGTGGGTTTAAGAAATTTAGGGCGGGAATTTCGAATGTGCCATTGTTTCTTACAAACGCTTTGGGATTCCTTGCAAAAATACATGATATAAACCACAAATGTATGTGAAATCACAAATGTAGGTGAAATCACAAATGTAGGTGAAATCACAAATGTAAGTGAAATCACAAATGTATGTGAATTCACAAATATACAGGGTGTTCGGATTGAAATGTAGCGCAAAAAATCCCGCGGTCTTTGATCTTCAAAAAGGCGGCAAAGATGCGACAAAGAAGTCGCAGTTTTTATGAAACATTTCAAAAAGAACACGTGGTATGTGAAATCACAAATGTATCTGAAATCACAAATATATGTGAAATCACAAATATGAGTGAAATTACATATTATGTAAGTATACAGATTTATGTGAATTTACACTCATGGCGAACGTCCACTCAGGGCATAAATAATAAAACAATCCTCTTTGAAAAATACCTTAATGTATTAACTTACATAGTAAATATATTTGTTTATACGTATCATTACAATAATCATAATATTTTAATAGACTAATAAAAATATAAATAACAAAATAACTTGTATCGTTTAAGTGAGAATATCAAGTGCTGGTATGTTGGCTCGGTGTCATGCCACCGCTGTGCTCCGGGCTGTACTTTTGCTTTTTCCTCTTTTTCTCTTTTTTCCGCTTCTTCCGCTCCTTGTCGTCGTCGTGTCTCTTCTGCTTCTTGTGCTTCTTCTCGTGGTTATCCTGTCCGGGCTCCATCACCGGAGTCTCCTGACTCGGGGGCCCACCTTCGCGGTGTTTGTGCTTTTTATGCTTGTTCTTGTGCTTCTTTATCGGAGCTTGGTTGGCGTAGCGATACTGTTCGGGTAGCTACAAGAGGAAATATTTAGCGGATTTCTTTATTTGTAGGCACTTAGGCTAGGACTTATTTAATTCAGTGAAAATATTTTAAATAGATGGTATTTTAATTTGTTACATAAATAAAAAAATAATAAGTTCATAAATAATGAGTTAATAAACAATAAGTTAATAAATAATAAATTAATAAATAATAAATTAAAAAATAATAAATTAATAAATAATAAATTAGTAAATAAATAAATAAACACATAAACGAAGTAAATTAAGCTTACCGGTCCCGGATGTAATCGAAATCCATCCAACTGGATGCTAGTCAATGGTAACAATTCCTTTCCTCCAATAGGAGGCTTCTCGATGACCGATCTTAGGGAACTATTGTCTTGTACTCCTGGCGCATCTATTACTCCTGGTAGAGTAGGAAGAAACGATGACAGCTGCTCTTTAAGTTTCTTGCCGCTAAATTTGCTATACGAATGTTCAAGGCCATGATAGGCCATCAAATTTGTAGCTCCTGTCAATTCTGATCGTCCTACGAAGAATATTATATTATTACTATTATTTTATTATTATTAATATTATAATCTTAATTTATCATTAATATTAAAATATTATTTTATCATTAATATTATAATATTATTTTATCATTAATATTATAATATTATTTTATCATTAATATTATAATATTATTTTATCATTAATATTATAATATTATTTTATTAAAATAATTTAAGTATTTGTTTAAACTTTAATAGAAGGCCAGGTGGTTTATATAAAATAGAAAATATGAAACTCAAAGGTTTAATTAAAAAAATATGTAGTCTACGAGTACCGTATTTTAACGACTATAAGACGCTACAGACTATAAGACGCACCTTAATTTTTAAGCAATTTAAAAAAAAATAACATTTCAACCATATTTATTATTAGATTTCAAAGCCAAATTAAAAATATCTTAGTTTACATAACCGAACGCGCCTTTAAAATCCTAGAAAATCATCATCCGAACTTTCTTCTTCTTCCTCTTCATGTATAAGATGGTCTTCACTGCCATCGAGAGCGTTACTTATGCCGCACTTCTTGAAAGATTTAACAATAATATCTTCTCTCACTCTAGACCACGACTGTTTTATCCACTGACACACTTGTTTGATTGTA
>JAWQRP010003535.1:0-13220 GCA_033557875.1 Quadriops clusia
TGATCAGCGACATCTTTTGGCTAACGTAATATAATATTTAAATTAATATATATTTCGAACTTACTGCGCCATCTGTTGTCGTGTCAGAATTTGCCCCTATCTCGTTCCGCGTCTGTGGTTGTCTGTGTGATTACTATGCATTATTTTTATAGTATATCTAAATTTTCCGGTTTGCTATTTACCACATTTTTTAACAACAAAATGTACTATGGAATGGCATATGTATGATTGCTCAGTCATAACTTTTTAGTTTATTTTGCTGAATTGTCGACCATTTTAGTGAGACATATGCCAAAAGAATTCATCATAATACGTAATCCTATAAGATTCATATAAACGTAATTACTATGAAGAATAAGGATCGAAACAGGAGGTTTTACACTGTAATGAAAGCTAGTCAACTCTTATGGCTTTCTTTTACCATTAAAGTTAAATGAATCTTTCTCTTTGTAGACGCCAAGTAGACCACCGTTAATACGCGGTCGAAACGTAGGTGGCCTATAATGTAGTAGAAAGTAATGGTGATGAAACATCTTTTTGACAGATAATATTAAATAATTCACTCTAGATGACACTAAGATATCTAGGCAGCAATAGTACCAATTAAATGTTACTTATTAGTTATTATTATTCTCTAGTGATTTATATGTCATTTACTAGGGAGGAGTTAGGTTTTGTTTTCTTCAACATTTTTGGGGTTCCTTTTCATTGTCACTGAATGAAATGACTCAAAAATATCTACTCTTGTCTGCACTTTATTTTTAATATAACTTTATGAATAACATACGAGTGATAGATACATGAAAAATTTGCAAAACAAAGTGGGATACCGGTAGAAGTTCAATTTTTAAGTGTTTTCATTTCCACTTCGTGTTGTTTTGTACGACATGTAGTATCCTCGTTGGCATAAACTTTAATACTTTTTCCCTTTTTGACTGCTATTTGTATGTTTCTTCGGTCTAATCATTTGATTTTCCTTCTGGATAGTGTCGATCGAAAGTTACCTAGCGCTCATCTCGTGGTTTCCAGTAAGTTAAAAATATTGTTCGAAGATTTTGTTTGGTATTGTTAATATGGTGGAATTTAACGATGAAGAATTATTAACGTTTTTAAATGATAGTAGTAAGGAGGATTTTTTTTTGAATATTTAAAGGGTAAATATGTATGTTTGATATAAGATATCGACCTTCAAAGACGGCTGTCCCAAGTCGTTTATACTGCACATGAGTACCCAACTTATTAATCTCGTCAATCTGTTTAAATAGCAATTGATTCACACCTCATCAACAATTTCCCACTAAATGGCCCCACATAGCCCATATCGAAATGAAAAATACTTATATCACAATTACTTTAAAAATACACCCCCCAACCACCATCTACACCCAATATACCCCCCGCCCCCATAACCGTCAACCAACAACCAGAATACGCACTCCACGAATGTGTTGGCTCCACAAATACTTAAAGGAAATTATTATGGAATTCTTACTTTTCGTCGTCGTAAACCATTAAACTGTATGCTTACGCAAATGTTTATTCAAATAACTTTTTCTACGGAATAACTTTGCACATATTGTACACGAAAACGGTCTTTCGCCGGTATGCTTGCGCAAGTGAGTTTTTAAATGATCTTTTCTAGTGAAAGAGTCTTCACAAATTGCGCAAGAAAACGCTTTTTCACCGGTATGATGGAGTAAATGTTTATTCAAATAAGCTTTTCTATGGAACGACTTCTTGCAAATTGTACACGAAAACGGTTTCTTATCGCTATGGATCAGTAAATGTTTGTTAAGAGTAGAACGATTAGCAAATGACTTATCGCAAATTGTACACGAAAACACTTTTTCACCCGTATGTAGGTGTAAATGGATTTGCAAGTATCTTTTTCTAGCAAATGACTTCTCACAAATTATACACAAAAACGGTTTTTCGCCGGTATGCATACGCAAATGTTCTGTTACATGATGTTTTCTAGAGAACCATTTCTTACAAATTTTACATGAAAACGGTTTTTCGCCCGTATGCTGCCGTAAATGGATTTTCAAATTTTCTTTCCTAGCGAATGACTTTTTACAAATTTCACATAAATGTGAATTTGAAAGTCGACGTTCGTGACCGCGCTCAGGTTGAGGAATATCCAAGTTGCTAATTTCAACTTTTCTTTCTTGGTGATTTGAATGCTTCTTATGAAATTGATCGATATGTCTTTTAATTTCCACCTCGAACTGAAAAACTTCATCGCAAACTGGACACGAATGTTCCATTTTCGCCTCGATTTCCAACTTAAGTTGTTTCGTATCGAATTCGTCGATTTCAATTTCTTCTTTAATTTCTTCAAACTGCTCTTCAATGATGGATTCTTCCTTTATGTAAACATGTTCCAAATTGCCGGTCATTTTAGTGAATGTATTTGTGACCTATTCCTAAAATGAGTAAATATATAAGTGGGGTTATTTTTAGAAAAAACATCTTTGTTTTCGGTACACTTAATAAGAGTTTCCTAATAAGAGTAAAAAACAAATCACGATAATCAGGTTTAACTCTATAATGAAGTTAATAAATAGCTTTCTTACCTAATCATTCACAAACTAAAGAATGATCGGAAGGCGATGAGATATGAAGCTACAGATGACAAATTGACAATCTCCAAATTGCAAATGACAACATCCCCTGTTAAAAACATGAGATGAATATCCCTATATCACTTCTAAATACAAATCTCTTCGTACTCTTACCTTGTTATTTATTTATCTATTCCTTCATAATCAAACGATAGGCAGTGAACGCCTAGAGAGTCAAACAAAGCTCCTTGCAAATTTACAGTTTCTCAAATTTCATGATTATAATAAGCAGCATTTAGTATTTTATGTATATAAATAAAAATAATATTTCGTATTATTTACCATTTAGTTTGTAATAATAAGCATTAATTATTAATAGATTTCAATTGATCTTTACCGAAATTGCCTTAGCTTTCTTATATACTCATTGTCACGGTAAAGGGTTAATTTGTACACTGAAAGAAAAGATCTTGCAAGAAAGTATAAGAATTACATATTTACTTACGAATTAATTCTTACAGTTTGCCAATATTATTCTCGCAAGTAAAATCAGATTTCTACTCAGCTTAATATCAAAAGGCATTCGTTTATAAACAATTAACTTGCGGTTAATAAAAAATATACTAAATTATCACAAGATAAATGCATAACTGGTGATATTTAAAAAAATGTATATTATAGCCACAAGAAGTTGTATTTTAGGCTATAAAGATATTGATTTATTAAATATTTTATTCATAACTATTTACAAATAAAACACATAAACAGTTTTTCATCTTTATATCACGAACTTCACATAAAGACATGCGTTTAAGTATGTTTTAAGTTTGTATACAAATTATAAATCAAGTGCATTTACGCGGTTAGTTAAATAAATTATTATCTTAATATATGTACAGGATGGGTCAAGTAAGATGTTCACCTTGAATAACTTTGTTATTAAAAATGTTAGAGCAATAAAAATTTCAAGGATTTACTCACCACATAATAGCGCAGGCGCTCATGAATCTATTAAAATGATGATGAATAGCTTTTTTTTACAAAATTTCGAAAATTAAAATATCCCTATAATGTTTTACTTTATGACGTTTTGTTACCGCTCAAAAGCAGATAACTTTTGTAAATACGTACTTTTCAAAGTGTTTTTATTATTACAAATTCTAATCCCCAAAATAATTTTGCGTACAACCATGTCCATATTGCCGTATAAAATTTAATTAAAATCATAATTTATGAGTTTAATTAATTTGTGCGGTCAAGGACACGCACCAATCTCTACCCCAATACAGTTTCAAGAGTACTTTTGAACTACAAGTCGAATTTTGAAGTGTAGAAGGTGCGTTTTACTCAAATGATGGCAAACATAATTATTTATGCTGTGTCATCCGAAATTAGTCTCTTACCTTCTATTATGTTAATAAGTAGTTAATTGTATGTCAGGATGGATATTTGCCGAATGGTCTGGTCATAGCTTCTGGCATTGATTATATACTATACAGATTGCTCACTCGTATAGACAAAAAGTGAAACCAAATATATTGCAGTTCCGCCAACGATTCGTAGAGGCAGCACCCTCGAAATCTACCTCATTCCAACCCACTCTACCATTGTTTATACATGCTCTATATGCGTGGTGTAAGCATTAGAGGTGTTTTGTATATCATAAATGCTACAATTTTTATTCTTAAATATTTGCAGTAATTCTCGATACTGTTTGATATTTTATTTTATAATAATGTTATGAAGTATGTAATAATGTTTGACGCTAATAAGCCAAACAGAACCATTGGTGTATGACAAATAATAATGTTTTATGACACATAAATGAATGATGTGTGTCATATTCACGATCAGAAAATGTATATAATAAAATTGGCATGCATATTTAAAAATATATGAATAATAAAACATACAAATTGTGTTTTACAACTACGGTTTTGTATTAAAGTCGTTCATGTTTTCTGTGTGTGTAATACATTTTTAGAGCAATATCGAGTAACACGTATTTAAATACATATCCACTTTCTGCAGTTAACAAATGACAGATATATTTCAATTTAGAATTTCCAGCTTGAGCAAAAAAAAAGAGTTTTCATTTGGTTTTATTTTACTTTTAGCCAATTATATTTGATTTAAAAATATTACTTGATTTTCACTGTTTAGTTTGTTAAATGTATGTATTACTCTTTCTGTGAATGTTGAGTTGAAAATAAAATTTCTGGTACTTTCTTGACTGATTTATTTAATTGTTCGTAAGGCTACCGGTTTCGCCGCATGAATTGCGGCTTCTTCAGGCCTTTGTAGTCAGAGTTTTGTTATATTTCATTTTTAAATTAAATAAATCAGTCAAGAAAGTACCAGAAATTTTATTTTCAACTCAACATTCATTATTTAGTTTGACCTATGTAGGTACTTTTGCACTCGTTGCATGGTATTCTATAAACTTTGTAGGTCGTTTTTTCTTTTGACTATTTTGATTTTAAATTGGTGTATAAATATTGGAAATTATTGTCATTTTTATGTGCTATTTTATGACTATAAGGTTGAAATATTTTCCATAATCTTTCAGAAAATTTATTTAAGTAAGGTACTGCTTTGTATTTTTTTCAATTCTGTTTTCTATTGCATTATTATTTTTGAAAATGATAGTATTCAAAGAGATATTATTCTTATTAAATTTGTGTATTCTTTTTTTAAATTATATTGTTAATTTATATTTATTGGGTAATTATTCTGTTACAGTTTTCGAACAATGTTGAACTAAGATTTTCGGTTGTTAATATTAGTAAATGAAATAACTTTTTCAGTTAGTGCTGAAATTACACTTTGTTATAAGTTAAAGATATTTCAGAATTATGATTTAAGTATCTGCCTACCATGTTTTCTTTCTGTACCATTCGGTTTGCATTTTATTATTAAATCTTTTCAATTTAATATCTACGAAACTAAATGATTCATCGACTTTTAGTTCGTGTGTAAATTCCATACGATTGCAATATTTATTAAACTTATTATATATAAATTGTATATGTTGTCTTTATTCACAATTAAAAAAAATGTCATCAACGTATCTCTAGTAGTAGAAGTAATTCAATTTAATATTAGCAACGTTACACATATGGTCACACTATATAAGTAATAGTATAGTAATACAAATGTTTTATATAGTAATTTTTACACTTCATTATTATAATTCATGACATATTCCACGTAAGCATAAAATTTGTAGAGGTTATATCTCCTTGCATAACGTACAAATAATGGGCAAAGTTTTATTTCCGCCGGCTTATTTATCTTATTGTACAAACCTGCATGTTTGCTGAATATGTGTACGAACGTGGAGCTGTATGTAACAATGACAGTGCAACAATAAATGAGAGCGCTTATTGTTATCGGCGATCTCCGGAGTAGCCCGTTGGTTGTGACTGAGTTAGATGAGATAAAAGTGAAAGTTGACGGGCTCAAAAGCTTGGCGAATTAAAAATTAATAAACAGTTACATAGAAAACGAAACTTGAAGACAAAAAGTTGTCAGTCGCTAATTGAACACGTTTACTTTTGATGGGTCCGTTATTCCGCAATATGACTATGTTGCTATTATTAGAACGTATTCTTGCAATACAACCTGCAAAAATGTTTATTACACTAATCTTAACATTGCTTTGTGCAAAAATTCATCGTAAGAATAAATATTTTTGCTTAGTAGTCCTCAGTGCCATTCCGATGATATTCATCTTATTTCAAAACCATGATATAACGAATTATGTGGTCTAATAACTTTTGTTGTTAAAATGTAACAATACGTGTATAGTAATAATAAATCAATAAATATGTATCGTAATAATAAATCAATAAATATGTATCGTAATAATAAATGTGTACATCTGTAATATAATTAAATGATCTATACTAAAGGTCTTTTGATACCTAACAAATTGCAATAAATTCTGAATTTTTGTAATGTAATTAAACGAGTTTCTATTCAGTATTTAAGCGTTCTCATAAGCTACCTGATTTTCGTGTACATATTTTAATCAATTTCAGTGATTATACAATACTATGAGGAAACATAAGAACAAAATGGAAAGAGATTTCAAACTAGCAAACAAGAAGATAAGAAGGATAATTACATTGGCCAAAGAAAAGTGGATAGAAAACTGGGTAAAAAACTGATGTTCAGAAATGGAACATTTGCAGAAAAGAGTTAACCATATTGCGATACATAAAAAGATTTAAAAAATTTGACAGAAGAACAAAAATTATATAAATACAAATTTAATGAATGAAATCAACAAAGTTAATCTAGACATAGAAGAACTTAAAACACACTAGAAGACGCTATTTATAATAATAAAAAATAATAGAAGAAACTATTTGATAATAAAGAATGATAGAATTTGAATGCACCAGAATTCTGAAAGCATCGCCTTGAATATTAGAAGAATTTAAATAGTTTGTAGTTTAGACAAATAGTGACAGGGAATCAGATATAGAAATAAGAGTCAGAATAGACTAACCACAAACTATTTTAAGTGAAGATTGAACAACGAATATCTATTTTCAGAATTTGCATCTAACAATTTGAAGAGTCAGTGGAGAGATTGGATATTAATCTACCTAGATCTACCTAGATCAACTGTAGTTCAGAAAATATTAGATTAATATCAGAAAGTATTAAATGTCATTCAGATTAGTAAACTGTAATTCAGAAAGTATCAGATGTAATTCAGAATAGTAATTTATAATTCAGAAAGCGTCAAATGTAATTCAGATTAGTAAATTTTAATTCAGAAAGTATTAAATGTAATTCAGATTAGTAAATTGTAATTCAGAAAGTGTCAGTTGTAATTCAGATTAGTAAATTGTAATTCGGAAAATATTTAATGTAATTGAGAAAATGAGACCTGTAATTCAGAAAATGTGACTTGTAATTCAGAAAGTGTCAATTTGTCGCCAACATATACTTTGCTTTTATTGGTTTCCATACTTATTATCAATGTTTCATCGACATAGGTTGGTAGATACTTATATGTATTCTATGGTGCCGAAAATAGGAGGAGAAGAGTGCCGACAACTGGTACATTTATATTTGAACACTTTTTTTTGTTTAGATTACATGGAAACATATGATTAATTACCATTTTTTAATAGATACAATTCAAAAGTGGAGATTCTAATTGCTAAAAAATGATCTGACTTGTAAGAAATTAGCTCTGATTTAACTTTAAATTGGCAAAAAATCGTGAAAAATGCTCTTAAGGTTGCCGAAATCCGGGTATTTTCCCCTATAATTGCAACGCACTCTACATAAAGATTTTTACAAGTAAATCTGAATTACAAGTCACACATTCTCAATTATAATTGACACTTTCTGAATTACAATTTATAAATCTGAATTACAATTGACACTTTCTGAATTATAAGTTACTATTCTGAATTACATTTGATACTTTCTGAAATACAGTTTACTAATCTGAATTACATTTAATACTTTCTGAATTACAAGTGAAAAAGGTGTAGAATATAGATTCTCATGATATTGATTTTGTTAAACTTATCGGTGACTATATTGGAAAATAAATATAGTATATGATTTTGTAACTTAGGAATTGTATTATAATGTACTTTTTGCCCTACCTTGCTTTTTATTTGGTTCACGTTCTTCAAACATGTGTGCATTACATTTCAGCCTACCCACGTACAGTCGTCTGCAGATTAAATGCATACGATGAATCCATTGTGAGCGGCAGTCTTATAGTCTGCTCACCTGCTGTTGCACTTAGAATTTGTTGACCGTATACATTTAATCTGCAGATGACCTACTATAGAACTTAATTTACGCAGAGAAATATGTCTTTATGGTCGAGGGTGCAAAATCCACATTGTCTAAAAAAACTCAATACCTAATATATTTATTATTATCGTTCTATTATAGAACATACGAATATGCCGTTCTAGTACATATTTACGATGAAAATTAATAGTTCACTGAAAAGGACCGCGATGAGAAGGGAGGAAATTTCTGAGGAACGTTATTATTGTATGTGTATACGTGGGCCGCCTTAAGCTATTTTCCAGTGTACTGGCTGACGGCTTACTTGGAAGTTATGAAATCTATGGTTTTCACCTCCAGAAACCTACTCCCCTGCATGCGCCCAGAAATATGTTGCTTCACTTTACATATATATTTAATAAGAGCCGCGAAATGAGCCCATATATAAGTCCCGGCTTGCCAATACACGAGCGGGCGAGTGCGGGCCGAGCGGCGCAGCAGCGAGCGGGGCCGGGTGGAGGGGGCAGCTTGGATGTGATTCGGCTTTGAAATTTTTATTAAGGGAAATATGGAAAATTCATTAAATGGCTTGAAGACACGCGCCTTCTCCATAAGGGCCTTCCGCGCCTGATATAAAAAATATATGGGAGATGATGTAACGAGATAATGTCGGTCAATATTGACAATGCGCGAGTTTATAATGGGAAATCGTGGCGGCGGACGGAGCTTTATATTACTGGGGGCCGAATATGTAAAACGACCAAATGTTATTCGTTTTTATTTTAATTTGATGCGCGCAGATCGCATTGGCGGTTGTGTACACGTACAGCATTTACATTCTTATGCATGTACACTCAGATTCATTTTAAATGCCCGGTCCCATCTGGCATTTATAAATAAAGAAGGAGCGATAAATACAGGGTGTTCGAATTAAAATGTAACGCAAAAAATCCGGCGGTCTTTGATCTTCAAAGGGGCGGCAAAGATGCGACAAAGAAGCCGCGAAACATTTCAAAAAGAACACGTGGTATATCTACGATGTGATTTTAAAAAAAAATGAATTATAAAAAACGCGGTCTCCTTTGTTGACCTAAGAATTGATGAATTGACGACAAAGTCCCGGCAATTTTTTATAATTCAAACATTAAAAATCACCCGATATGTAATTGCATTTTCTCCCGAGCGGATCTAATACGCACTTTACATACCTACTTTTTACCTAAAACTAATCTGTAATACCAAACATTACTCGCTAAGCATCTATGAGTTATTATGTCCCGCTTGGTAGTGGCGCCATTTGCCATAAAAAGTACATAAGCGGTAAAATTAGTAATCTACTTTATTCCCTTGGGAGTTTTGATACTTTACTCCCGCTCGACTGTGCTGCCAATTTCTTTGAAAAACTGCATAAGGTGGTAAAATTAAGAACTAACGTCAGTCGCAAAGATACAATACTATATATTGTGAAGTATCTTGGACTACGATTAATTAAGTGTTTTTGGGTAAAGTCCATAAATAACAAATTTCCTTTTTTATAAACTGTATATTAATATACCTAACGCGTTTCGGGACGTTTACGCGACTTCTTCAGAGGATTAAAATTATAATTTATCTGAAAAAGAACAATACAATGGGAATTTTGTTGGTTTGAAAGTATGCAAAAGTAATAGGTTTTATGTTAGGTACTTTGTACTTACAATTCTAGAAAAAAAAAATAGCACAAATTCCATACTATTAATACTAAAACTATAAATTACAGATTATTATATATTATATATATTATATATTATATTATTATATTACAGACAAATTATAGATTATAGTTTCGCTACGGTGAATACACATTGATTAATATAGTTACGATGATTAAAGATTTACAAAAGTTTTATCAAATTAACAAACGTTTAAGCGTAAACGGAATGTAAAATGAGAAACTAAAAGAGCATTGCAGGTGTCGCTGTTACAAATGTATGGTGGCATCCTGGTGATATTGAAAATGGCGGTAACATTTAAATTATAAATATCAAGGTAAGTAAAATCACAGATAACCAGATAGTTCATTCAATGTATTCAGGGTCCGGTTGCCTATATGCAGAAAATTTAAGGCAAAATAAAGATAAAGAAGAGAAATAAATAAAGACAGAGCGTGAAAAATAAGGACAGGATAATTGAAGTTCAACGTTCTAGTCAATCCCAGACGCGCTGCTGTAGCGCTCCAAACAATCGTTTTCTGAATTAAATAGTTCGTCTCCCACTTGCCATACCTGTATTACCCATTAAGTTGGACTATCTGGTTATCTGTGGTAAAATACAAGAAAAAAAAATTGTTTCAAAAGTTAATTATTGTTACAGATGAGTGAACTATAAATATGGCTTAGTTATTCTACATCACGACGGTCATTTGCAGCAGTCTCTTCGTGTTTTTTTTTTTATATAAATCATCTCAAGTAGTTCTCTGGGTCTGTTTCATCTATCTTGACATACAGTTGTTGGATTTTCAAAGTCAAAGTTATGGTTATCTTCTAAGGCATGTTTCTTGAGAGATGTATTTCCATAATGTGCTGGAGGTTTTCTGTGTTCTTTCATTCTATCTATGAGGCCACAGGTAAAATTCAGATGCATATATGCAAGGTGACAATTAAAGTTTGAGACAGAGAGAGTGAGTTATACATTATCGTCTTCTCGCTATCCTATAGGAGTCTTGGTATGGTTAAGAAAGGCTTCTCAGAAACAATTTTAAAAAACTGTGCCAAGGGACCTTAAGCTCTTACTTTTTACACCTTCTTGAGAGTAACTTGAAATCATTCATAAAACCATAAAACTCAGATGTTTGTATGATTTCGAAAGTGGGAAACCAAGAAGTTAGTGACTGCCTTACATGATATAAATACTTTTTATCTACAACTTCCTGTTTTTTGGAATATTCCCATTTTCGCGCTTGTAGAAATGTACTCATAAGAATAGTAACTCTAGTAATAACAATTTTGTAAGTGAATGAGGTACAAAGGACTCCTTGCTGAAATCGAAATCTGTGACATTTAAAATGAATATGACTGTAGTGTTACGAGTGTATGTCCGTGAAACCATATGGAATGATTGAAGGATCTCCGGGGAGCGGAGAGTTCTGAACATAAAAAATGTTAATCCGCTTGCTTCGCAACAATGAGATCGTTCTCAAGTCCATCCATTGTATGTAAAAAGAACAAATACACACTCGCATTACCCGAAGAGCCGCAAATTTCTGGGCTCAAGGCCGACTCACCCATGGCACCTCTTCCGTTTCGATGCCATATTTAATAATACGAGAGTCTGGTTGTTATTCAAGGATGTGCGTGAGTAAGTTCTATTCCACAAATGAACTCTAGAAACAGTTTTACGTATCTCTGGGGCAAAGACAGAGACAATGGCACAAAAGCCCCGCGCGCACAAAAGAGATGCAACATTTAGATCTCGCGCCCGCGACCATCTCCGCTATCTCCCTCTTCTTTCTTTCTTGTCTACACACATTAACGCTAATTGCATACTCGGAACAACTTGCATGTTTTTCGGGGTTTGCCTCCCAAATTTCTTGTGTACTCGAATCATTTTTTCATAATAATTTCGAGTGACGTTGTGGCTACGTAATCGTCGCTGGTATACCAGCGTCCCATGCAACAGACCATCACGCATAACCACATAATATCATCACATCATCATAATATCACTATAGGTGTGATTATAAATCAATTTGGGTGTTGGGTATTGTAGTATAGAATCTATATTACAGGAAACTAAATAAAGATTATACTTATTAAAATGTAGCGACATGGAAGCAAAATAGATCTGTAGTTTAACTGTTTGTAATTTTGTTTTGGGTAGCCGAGATGAACTGTATCGTTAGCACAATGAGCAAAATATACGATCCAGTATACCAGCGATAAAGAACACAACTTGAGGACCCTGGTCATACTTTAAATTTGATAATAATCTAACCAATGAAGCAAGGATGATTGTCTACTATGCCATTATTAGAAGAAAATTGCCGAGAACCGGGTGATCTTTTTAGAATATGTGAATGACTGGTTTTGCTTAGTTTCTTAATTGTAATAAATTGTAATGTTCTGAGTATAACTGGGGCTTGAACATTGGGGAGAACATGTTGAGCCAACGTGTGGTAGGTTGGGTCCAGCTTAGCATCTAACGTTGGAAGCAAGCGCTAGCGACGGAAGTTTTGGAGTCAAAGGATTTTGCATTAACACTTCTTCTTCCCGATGTAGGGGAAGTGTCCAAGATGTAACAATATGGCACAAATAAAATTTATAGCGACAATTTGAAAATGAGTGCTGAGTGAGGTTAGTGAAGAAGTCGAATGCGAAACATAATGAATTGACAACAAAGAAGAACCACCTTTAATTCATATTCAAGAAGAAGAAGTGTATATATAGGAATACACCACACAGTGGTTTCACTCCATCACAGTTATATACTTGACAGCAGAAGTCTTAGGGATATAATAAATATAATACTACTGTGATCAAAAAGTAAAGTGAATTTGTTTATAAAATGTAAATTCTTTATTTATTCTTCCAAATCAATTTCATCCCCTTCAAAGTAATCCCCGTCCGATAAAACGCACTATTGCCAACGCTTTTTCCAGTCCTCGAAACAGTCGGAATAGTCTTTTTTCGGTATAGCCTTCAAGAACTTCTTCGATTCGGTTGTTATCTCCTCAATCGTATCAAAACGGCGTCCTCGCATTGGCCTTTTGAGTTTGCTGAATAGCCAGAAGTCGCACAGAGCCAAATCAGGCGAATACGGTGGTTGCGGAACGATATGAGTCGAGTTTTTGGCAAAAAGTCGCAAAGAACCAATGCAGTATGACATGGTGCATTATCGTGATGAAGG
>JAWQRP010003536.1:0-13216 GCA_033557875.1 Quadriops clusia
GATTTACCTTTTATTTTTATTTACTTTTTTTATTATTTGTTTTTATTTTATTATTTGATTTTATTTTATTATTTGTTTTTATTTTATTATTTGTTTTTACTTTATTATGTGTTTTTATTTTATTATTTGTTTTTATTTTATTATTTTTTTTATTTTCTTATTATATATTATTGATTTATTATTATTCCTGTAATGTTACTGCCTAAGTGACTAAGCGTATCATCAAAAATCAAATAAATAAATAAAATAAAACCACCCAAATGAGGTAATTTCGCTAATGGGCTGTAAAATCCACCCTACATCATTGAAGTGCGTTCAGCGTTATTGATTCTCTTTCTCCCATTACCTGAGACATTCATTCTCTGATCATTGAAAGGCTATAATCTTGTTTAGGGCGTGTAACTGAGAAAGAAGCAAATTTTCTCGCTATTATAAGGAGCTTCGTCATAATTAAACCGTTGGGTATTTCTTATGTGCGGACAAAAGAAGAAATAACAATAATTACAGGTACACAAAGGGAAGCCTGGATAATTACCTATGCCGAGCCTCGTGCTCTCTATCATAATAATAAGTTTGTATAACGCTTCACAATGAGAGATTATAATCGGTACCTCTAATATCCCCCTGAATGCCACTTTGCCGAATTCTCTTCTGCGAGACAGTTCGTTGCGAGCCAGCAGGTTTTTGCGAACCAGATATTTGTGAGCTAAATATTTGTGAGCCAGATATTTGCGAGCCAGATATTTGTGAACCAGATATTTGTGAGTCAGATATTTGTGAGCCAGATATTTGTGAGCCAGATATTTGCGAGCCAGACCCTCTTTTATTTCGCATTATCTTCCTTATTTTTCCCTCTCTGGCCTCGTAGGCTTTCCGATTTCAAAACTAAACGACCTGTAAGAATGAACTTCGTTATTTCGTTTAAAATAAATTGCTCCTTTCAATCTGATTAAACTTCCAAGCACAAAGGTATCATATCCGCAAATAAAGACCTCCACTTTTTTTGTCCTTATATTGTGTCTGTATTCACATCATGGAAATGAAAGCATCTACGAGATTAGGGAAGATAAAGTTTTTGTAATGATCCGTTCTTTATTGTTCCAGATTGTTTTGTATAATTGAACGACTTCTTGTTGTACCTATCTTTTTTCAATTCAATTTCTAAATTAATATTATAACTAACATGTTATTATTAAAACTAACATGTTATTATTAAAACTAACATATTATTATTAAAACTAACATATTATTATTAAAACTAACATGTTATTATTAAAACTAACATGTTATTATTAAAACTAACATGTTATCATTAAAATTAGCAATTTATTATTCGAATTAGTAAAGCTCTAAACTTGAGTATAAATTCTAATGGATTTTCTGCTAGCGAAAAGAGCAATTGCTGGACATGTGTTAGGCTCCCCAAATGAAAAGATAACCAGGTTCTCATTTAAAAAGCAATTTGGAGCAGTTAAGCGCTTATCTGCTATAGCGAGTGCTCATTACTTATGCATGTGTATCATCAGGACTAGCTGGGTGCAGCGGTTGATTTTTTAAAATTCCGTTAAAACCTTAATCTCGTCCCAAACAGAAAATGCTTGCACTTGCTAATCGGATTTAGTGCTTGAGTTTCCAATGGAGGTGAGCGAAATTCACTTCCAGATTCTCTTGTACATTAATGGCATTAAAATGCAGTGTAAGAAATTTAAGTAATTGTAGTTGGTAGATATAGTAATTGTAGTTGGTAATACAGGGTGTTTAAATAAATATTGGGTTGCATAAGCATCCTATCTATATTTTTTTAGTTTTCCTTGCTTGTAACCACTTCGTCAATATTATACTAGACAGCGTAATTCTTAAGGACAGTATGTGTACACTATATCAAAGAAGCGGCACGAAGTTTGAATTTTTTATAAATATGTTTTATTTAAACACCTTGTACTTTAGTACATATGAATACTTTGCAAAAGTACTTGCAGAAATTTACAATAAAATTTCCAGCTATGCAATTCACAATATGAATATCCATTTATGTACCTAAATATGTATGTACATATTTAAATACATATTATACATATAAATATAAATAAATATAAATATATAATAAATGTAAATATAATAAATTCACATTAAAAGCATTAATCAAGTTCAACATCCGAACATCATTTCGGCGCTTTTTGACAGAATTTGCCGTTTGTTCGAATTATGCAAATTATTGGCGTTCATTAGGCATGCAAATCCGTATATACGAAATGAATGTAAAATACATGGAGCCCCTCGCGTGTAATGTTTGCATGCAATTATTGCATCAGGTAATTGTATGACGCGTGGCCTTATTAAAATCCACCCCAGTGAGACCGTAATTGCAACAAATTCTACTTTCTACTCGCGATTTCTACAGGACAATATCATGTTTAAAGGTAGAGAAATACCTCATTTAAAGGTAGAGAAATATCATATTTAAGGATATAGAAATATTATATTTAAAGATATAGAAATATCATATTTAAAGATATAGAAATATCATGTTTAAAGATATATAAATATCACATTTAAAGATATATAAATATCATATTTAAAGATATATAAATATCATATTTAAAGATATATAAACATCATATTTAAAGATATATAAATATCACATTTAAAGATATATAAATATCATATTTAAAGATATATAAATATCATATTTAAAGATATATAAATATCATATTTAAAGATATATAAATATCACATTTAAAGGTGTAAAAATATCATATTTAAAGATATATAAATATCATATTTAAAGATATATAAATATCATATTTAAAGATATATAAATATCACAATTAAAGGTGTAAAAATATCATATTTAAAGATATATAAATATCACATTTAAAGATATATAAATATCATATTTAAAGATATATAAATATCACATTTAAAGATATATAAATATCACATTTAAAGATATATAAATATCATTTTTAAAGATATATAAATATCATATTTAAAGATATATAAATATCATATTTAAAGATATATAAACATCACATATAAAGGTGTAAAAATATCATATTTAAAGATATATAAATATCGTATTTAAAGATATATAAATATCGTATTTAGAGATATAGAAATATCACATTTAAAGATATACAAATATCGTATTTAAATGTTCAAATTTTCATATTTATTTTAATAGTAAAGAACAACACATTTCATGCACAATTTCACGGCACAGTTGGGATTCGATGTAGAACTGGGGTTATTCACGGAGGAGCAAATCGAGTGCTTTTGACACTTAGCGCAATGGAGTGTGCTTGGCGCAATAATCCATTTAGTCGCGAAATTAATTCGATCAATTTCAATGCGATACTCCTTGTAAAATCCGAATTTATTTGTACGGAATTAATTGGTTCCCTTTTTGTTGCAGTGAATTTCGACCATTTTCAAATATTGAGGGCGATCGGCAAGGGCAGCTTCGGCAAGGTGAGCTCGTATATCATAAGTTATCAGCACAAGTTATATCATTAAATAGTTACATCATTGAGTAAATGCATTGTGTGGTTACGTGCATATACGTGCCGATAATCCTGAGGGCATAATTCAATATGTCGATTTATACCCCTAATAATTCCTATTGAACACGTGTAACTTTCATTATAGTGTGATACCCACCTAAGTTAAAGCGTTATGTTGTATATAGGCAAATAATGTAGCAGATTATCTACTTTATAGAGAAAGCAATAAATAATTGCGATACATTTATAGAAAGGGTCTAGAGCCCAACTTGGATTTTTTTTTATGAGAAGTGAGATTAGGTACCCTCATTTTCTGAAATGCTCAAGCACCTTTAAATACATGCTTGAAAAATATAAACTAGACAAGAATAGATTTGTTGACGATGTCGCTTATGCTATTATTACTAAAATGGTCACTCACCAGACGTCTTCTTTTTTTGGACTGACACACTTGATTTTATGAAATGTAACTATATAATATCCTGTGTCTATGATAATATCCTGTGTCTATGAAAATATCCTGGAACAAAATAAATTCATTTGTTTTAATATTTCTTTTACTTCATTATAGGGCTTTTTTAAGAACATTGGTTTAAACACTATTTTACACTAAAAGTAATACGTACAATAATTTTTAAACCAAGTAATTTTCTCAGTATTTTTCTATGTTTCATTATTTTTGGGAGATATTACGTATACTATTTTTAAATATTGAACAAAAACGCTATGGGTTGTCGTAAATATAGATAAATATAAGAAGGATTACGAAACGTCACTCAATCAACGATAAGTAATTTCTAATTCATAAAAGAATAATAATTTCTAAAATTTAGATGTTTCGTATTTTTTTCACGTCGCATTACGAAGAGAAAAAGAAATTTGTCCGACAGTACATGCTCCCAGAGCAGCAGAAGAAAAATTAAAATTTCATTCGGTTTATCAAAAATGAAAGGAACATCCGGTTTATACCCTCGGCAAGCCTCGGGCGCTAAGAGGATCGTTTATCATCCTAAACCGCACGAGTCCGTCTGCTATGTATTCCTAACCTTATACGCTTTTACTCCACACAAGGACGCACCCCAGAAAATTTAATTTGCATAATTCTCTATAACCTCCTCATATACCTAGAGGATATTACGTTTTGCTCCCACGTCACGCGACGTCTTGTGCCCTAGTTTTGATTCTATCAATACAGTTTTGATTCCATCAATACAGCTTTAATTCCATCATACAGCTTTAATTCCATCAAACAGCTTTAATTCCATCATACAGCTTTAATTCCATCATACAGCTTTAATTCCATCATACAGCTTTAATTCCATCATACAGCTTTAATTCCATCAATACGGCTTTGATTCCATCAATACCTCAGAAAAAAAATCATAAAATTTAATCTAATCAGATTGCGAATCGAAAAAAAAACATCCCATGGCAACACCCTCATTTCAAATTATTTTATTACCCAGAGGCATGTTCGATTGCGATTTGGAAATAATACAACCGACGAGCTCTTGTAATAGGCTTTTTGTTCAAAAGTGGAAATGCTAAAAAAAAGGCACGTGTCGAATATAAAGGGAGCAAACAAGTCCAGGCCTTTGCCGCCATTCGTTGCTTGTCACTTTTAATGCCCTCCGCTCATTTCCTTTGATTGTATTTTAAATTAGGGCCGTATTTTTAACGCCCAACACTTAGCGTTTAGGGCTGAATTTATTCAAGCTCAAGGTGCGGAGGTGTCCCTTTTTTGTTAATTAATTGCCTCGGCCGAAAGCCATCTTTGTTTTGGAGACACAACAATAAATCCGAATTTAACATCGCATTGGCTAGTGAAGAAACTCTGTCGGGTTTTTCAGTTATTTGTATAAAAAAAAACTGTTAAATTGGTTGCGAATAATAGGGTAATTCCCTAACGTCAACGTGCATGTTTGTAAACGGTAAATGTTTGTGAACATTGGTTAATAACATACGTTATAGTAAATTTATAAAAATACTCTCTTTAACAGACTCTCTGTAACAGACTCTCTTTAACAGACTCTCTTTAACAGACTCTCTTTAACAGACTCTCTTTAACAGACTCTCTTTAACAGACTCTCTGTAACAGACTCTCTTTAACAGACTCTCTGTAACGGACTTTCTTCAAGAAACTCTCTTCGTAGCCTTAGGTTTATTTCCTTTCACCGCATAAGAAGTTTCTGTGTCTATTTTCTCCCCAACAGAGGAATAGCAATTTCCTTTCAAGTAATATTCCGGTAAAGTTTTAAAATCTCGTTACGTTCCCATAGGATGAAAGCGACCCATTGTTCGAGCCCTAGCCGATATCTGATTCATTTATATTAATGATGGTGAACGGGAGATGTTTATTCAAGAGGTCCTCTTGTTCTCTGGAGTTGAATAAGCCAGAAGCGGCAAGGAAACTGTTTGACTTGGCCCTTTGTCCTTACGTCGGTTCAATTGCTAACTACACCAATATTTACAGTTGGATAATTCGACTCGAGGAAACAAAGTGGAGTGGACATTGACGGATTAGATACACATCTCGGGCGGTTTCATTGATTAACGGTTGAGCAATCCTCGTCTTAAAGCGCTCATTTAGCGCCTCATTTCTCCCCCATGCGTATGTCGGTTAATTACGTGATTGTCCGTTGCTTTAGTTTAAATCCAAAGGACTTTAAACCCGGCGAGACAATGGATCTGTCGCCACTAATGCCTTTGGGGTTTGGCTTCGAGTTCCTACAACAATCCTTTGGTGTACATTTGCATTGAATTAAAATAAAACGAATTATCCTTTGAGATTTCTATAGGTAGATACATACGCACATAATATACTTAAGATTGTTATTGCTATATATTATTATTTATATCTTAGTTTGGTCTCAAATTAACTAGGTAGCTAAATTATGATGGTTCATTTCTTGGGAATTAGGTTCTCTTTTTCTCTTCGTTTAATGTAAATATAATGTAAAAACCAGAGCATTTCGATAAATTTTTCACATTATAAAACTTAATAAATATAGAAATCTGACGTAACCTATACTAACATACCAAAATCCGGAGAAGACACAAGGTAAACCAAATAAAAAATTGGAAATATGAAATTATTAATAATGTTTCATGAAAGTCGATATTATATCCTGAGGAATACGCAAACAAGCAGTATGGGTATTACGTTTAGAATAATTAAATAAAATGAATTTGAAACTAAATAAATATCCGTTGCACGTGTATGTACCTTTAATTAACTCGCCATGTCTGGTGCTGCAGTACATAATACTTCCTGGAAACTAAATTTCCATTATTATTAGATATTATTTTTTTAATTCATACGTATTTTTTGTGTGTAGAGTACAGATAGTTATGCAATTGATTAAAATGCCAAACTAAGAAGGAATTTCTGGTTATTTCTCGCGATCTGCGATGGAAATGAATCTTTCAGATCAATCAGAACTTTTCCAATTTGTACTAACCCTTGGCCGTTATTCCTTCCGTTTTAAATTGCACATCTATCATTGTCCCGTTGAGATTCTAAATTTAGCCTTACACATTCATTACATTAGATGTGGGGCGAGCAAATAAAAACTTCCTCGAAGACCTTCCCCATAGATATCCCCGGATATTTGTTTATGAACAAACTTCTAAATAAATTTAAGATCAAATTTCCCCCGGTTCGTAATATTTGTTTGAACTCAGAGATATCTACTCGATTTCAGTTTTGCTGAATTGAAATGAATGATGAAATTGAAATGTATGATGAAGTTTAAATGTTATAAGTTTAAATGTTATAAGTTTAAATGTTATAATGAAGTGTAAATGAATGATGAGGTTGAAATGAATGATGAGGTTGAAATGAATGATGAGGTTGAAATGAATGATGAGGTTGAAATGAATGATGAAGTTGAAAGTCAAGTGAAAATCGAAGAAAAAACTAAATTTTATTTACATACATACATTCGAGACAATTTGTGTAATCGACGCTTTCAATTAAGGGAGTATTTCCATTGTTTGTTGCACTGTCTCAAACCTCTAATAAAATTCACAGAAGTCTCTAGACGACAGTTTCGGATTAAGTTTCAATTGATTAATGCCTGTGAATTTAATGTGCTCGAATTAACATTGCCAGCAGAGCTGCTAGTCTCTTCATTTCACTTTTAGTCACGGCGCAGCTCTATTCATGTCTTAAATGATAAAATATTGTTCATTATTATTATTTATACAGTCTTCAATCTTTTAACTTTGTTTGCTATAATAATTAATTGATTCGTATAACTGGCGATTCGAATAACTGGAGTTCGGATAAATGAAATTGAACTGTAATATGATTGTTCTATTTTCTTTCCAATTCTACCAAATTTTTAATCAGATATGTTATGCACTTAAAAATATTTGACAGTTTAGTTTGTTAAAGACATCGATTAAATTAATATTGTATATTTAGGTGAAAGTTTACTAGCACCGAAAGGATTAAAAATGACAAAAAAATCAAATTTAAAAAACGAGAAGTGAAAGGTTGTAGTTTATTTTTAATTAAATAATCGAAAAAATACTTACAAAATTAAACAAATTGGCAAGGCAGAACTTTGAAACCAGAATCGTTTGTTTACTATTCGTTTGTATGATCATTTTGTAACTTTCGATTAGTACTAATATTTGGTTTAATAAAAACTTAATATTTATTTTAAAGTAAAATTTAATATTTGGTTTAAAGTAAAATTTAATATTTGGTTTAAAGTAAAATTTATTATTTTGTTTAAAGTAAAATTTAATATTTGGTTTAAAGTAAAATTTAATATTTGGTTTAAAGTAAAATTTAATATTTGGTTTAAAGTAAAATTTAATATTTGGTTTAAAATAAAATTTAAGAAATGTTGAAATAAATATTTTTTCCCTCAATTACTCATTTATTTTAGAAAATTTTGAAAATATGAAAATCAAAATTGACCCTCTTATTTTGGAAAAAAATAATGAAAATGGCTCACTCATTATGAACCAGAAGTACTATTTATAATATTGTTTGTGATCTACTGGTATTATAATTAAATAATTATTTATAGCAATAAATCATTCCTTGCAATAAATGGCATATCGATAAAATTTCGTGGAAGAAGACATTTAAACCCTTTTTAAAAACTGGAAAGGATACTGGCAGAGTAGGTGGAGACGCTAGGGGGCTAAAAATAAAGGCAGAATTGCATTAAAGCTTATGGGAGAGGAAAGCTCTTTCTGATAAGCGTTAGCGAGGTGTTCGAACTGGAAACATGATTTAAGCCAAATCACCCGATGCATCGCTTTCCTACATTCAAGAGAAGCAGACGGTGCATAAAAGCTCCGATGGATTCAACGAGCAAAGCGAGAGGGTTTTTCGCTATATTTCATCCTTGTTGTTTTCATAAATAAATAAGTTTTTCTAATAATCCATGTTCTTCTTATATGTATACACCGTGAGTCTGAAAGTTCGCACCAAATGGGAAATTTATTTATTATTGGTTTTACGAAAAAATGTTATTAAGATAAAAGTCTCTGCTTTATTCAAAACTAATTATGACCTAAACAGATGTCATCTGCAACTTCCGGTTTGGCCATGGCGGGACAAAATTCAATCGATGTATAAGAGTAAAGTACACTTATTTTTGAAAATATTTAAAAATGTTATTTTATAGCCAAATATGAATATATATATATATATATATATATATATATATATATATATATATATATATATATATTTATATATATATATATATATATATATGTGGTATTATGTAGTTCTCGATAAGTGTTATTTTTAGGTCATCCGCCCTTGCTAGTGCTAGATAAACCACTAGAATTACTGGTAGGCTCATCCTGCAACAATTGGGTATATTTTTTAGACCTCTTAACTAAATCTCTCTTCAATTTGGTCAAGTTATTTTGTTTATTTTTAAATTTGAAAGTTTTATCTTGAACTGCACTGACTTTTAGTTTTTGCGCGTATGGACTTAATTTCGAGCGTCTTAAATTTCGTCGTACTAACACGGTGTTTTCTGCTTCTATTGGTTCGATTGGTTTGTCGTTACTTGCTTTGATTGTACTTTGTTTTTAGCTTTAATTATATTTTCTTTAATCCGTGTGTTAATTGTTTCGATCGCTTTGTTACGTTCGTTAACGCAATCTTCCTGTATCATAGCTTCCGTTTGATCTATGGGTAGGAGTTTGTTAATTTGACCGTAAATTATTTCGAATGGTGTAAATTTCGTCGTCGAGTGAAGGCTATTGTTGTAACCTATTACAGCCAGATGCAATTGTGTTTCCAAAGTTAGCTGTTTAGATTCAACCTGTAATGCTCGTAAACATTCTATCAGTGTAGAGTGGAACTTTTCTACCATGCCGTTCGATCTTGAATTTTCAGTACATACTGTGAAGGTATGAAGATATGTCACGCGATTCATGCAAATAAGGGTCTTATCAAAAAGGAGGTTTGTCATCGCCAGATGTGTCGATATTTGGGGAAATTTTTCCCCGTGTCAAGCGGCGGCCAAACAAAGGAGAGCGCCAGGTCGAACTACAAAAGGGCCCTATTCAAGAACATCTCGAGGAGGCGGAAACAGCCAAGGTCGCTGTAATGAGAATCATATGTTGACCAGACCTCGGCCCAAACCTCATCAGGGGTGTCAAGAAGTTACAGTAGTACCAAATTTTGATTAGTTAAAATGAAAGTCCCAACGTGAGAGGGCGTGGTCGAGTAAGGAAACTAAAGGTATGGTTTGTATAAATAAAAGCACTGTTCCTGACAGGGTTTTTTATTTTCGTACGGAAGGCGACCGGTTTCGTCTATTTAGACATCATCAGGCCTTTGTAGTAAATTAATTATAGATGTGAACAACATCGGTCAAAAATACGTTTTAGATACATGTAAAATGTATTTTTGACCGATGTTGTTCACATCTATAATTAATTGACTACAAAGGCCTGATGATGTCTAAATAGACGAAACCGGTCGCCTTCCGTACGAAAATAAAAAACCCTGTCAGGAACAGTGCTTTTATTTATATAAACCATACTATAACAACCTGACTTGGAGTTCTATACATAGAAACTAAAGGTGTCCAATTGGTCGCAAAGGACAGGGTCTAACAGGGGATTGGTTGCTCTTAAGAGTGGGGTAGCCGCGTGGAGGGGCGAGCAGCTCGGATTGGGCCAAATACAAACGGTCAGTCATTAACAGGGCGGTAGGCAGTCTCTGAGGGAGAGTCCCCGGGTACAGTCGGTTAGAGAAAGTCGATCGAGACGGTCGGGTAGAGAGAGAGGAGTCAGGGTTGGTCGTTAGCAATCTTCTTGCGGGACAGTCGGGTAGAGAAAGTCGAGTCGGGTAGCTGACACGTGGTCATGAAGAGAGAGTTGAGCGGGTAGTTGACACGTCAGTCGTTGAGAGAGAGTCCAAGGGGACGGTCAGTCGTTAGGAGGTGGTCCCGGATGACGGGAGAGAGTGTTGGGGTCGGTTCAGAGTGAAAGGTTTCGGGGGGTGGCGTTCGGTGTGCTCGGTTGTTCAGTGCCTTTGGGAATATCATCCACACCATTCTTCTGGGAGCTTTTGGATTTGTTGACTGCCGTCTTCAGACGTGGGACTCAATGCAGGCTAAGGCTATTTGATTTCTTCTTTCTTTATTTTGTTTAATTTCATAGCGTTAGAGGAGTCAGGATTGTTGTTTCCACTAGTTGTGCGTTGTTTTGTTTGGTTATTTTCGATGAATGCCGCCAGGTGGCAATACGGAGAGGATAATTTCTTTTGCCTCTCTCTCCCTCACACACACACAAATCAATTATGTTCGACCAATTAACATAACCAGTCAATTTAATCAATAACATTTTGCAATAACAAAGTTTAGGCCCAATCAATTCGATGAATAATTACCTGACGACAAAAAGGTAAAGCAATTGCATCAGTAATAAATCAAAGGTAACACTGTTTCAATAACAATTTAAAGGTATCTCGTTCTCGTGATAATTATCAGTTCAACTGCAGTTCGATAAACAAGGGAATAATTAGTTCTTACTCACCAAGGTCATTCAATTAAATCCAATTCAGGGTAAATCAATTCACAATCAAATGTTTTATGTTGAAAGTTTTCTCATATTTTATTGTTTTAATTGAGTTCTTAATTCCAGTGATTCCTTTCGGCTAATTTCGTATTATATTCTTCGTAAGGTACCGACGTGGGTTTTATTGTCGCGTAGTCTGGTTCATTTCGGGATTAAGTGTTGCCATTTTGCCTTTTGTGAATGGTTGCGGACGCTTGGCTTACTCGCAGTTTGCGTTTAGGCCGTAGAGATTCAGATGATGAGGTGACGATCGTTGATGGCCTAGCCTGAGATCAATTCTTATCTTGAGCTTTTAAAGTTCGGATCTGTAGTTCATTTTACCACTGAGGGTCACTGCGCTACGTCAGTTTGCGGGGCGCTGAATCGCAACATTCGCGTTTTGCCGTGTTTCATAAGTCATATAAATTTTCATAGTTAAAGAATGAAAGATGATTTTCTTAGTAACTGAACTTTCCAAAGCATTAAATCATTGAATAATTCAAATAACTAAGTTAAATGCAAACAGTAAAATCACAGAAATCACACACACACACACACAGACGCACGGACAACTTGACATTTCAATTGAATTCATTCTTCATTCAAATTTTCATTTTGCATACTCTCAATAATAGTTCTCACCTTAATGGCGTAATTTGCTTTGACGTGACATTTGCCTACGAATTCTGGGATGCTACGAAAAGAACGAGAAAGGGTTCCTACCAAATGCTAGACGATCACAGGTAATTTTGGCCAAATAAGTTTCGGGTTGATTTGAATTTCGGAATGTTTCCGTAAGTGTCGCTTACGCCGGCATCAGCGAGGTACCCCCCCTCAAAACGTCACAATACTTTATGAAGAGTAACTCTGTGAGTTTTTAAAAAGTCTGTCATTAACTTGCTGCAAAAGCTGGGGTCGTTGTATTGAATAATCCATGATGTGAGGCGTATAGAGTGATTTTATCTGTGATAGTTTTAGAATTCCTGTCGGGTAATAAATATGCTTGTCCGTATTTCGAGAAAGCGTCTATGATTGTAAGAATGGTTTGATTTTTTACGAAAAATAGGTCCTTATGAATTGTCTGAAATGGTTTCTTATTTGTTGGCGTCATTGCTACTGGTAATTTTTGTGGATTTCGATCGTTTTTGCTTACGTTACAAATGTTGTGGTTTGAGAGGTTTCTGCCCAGCAATAGTGTGGCGTGGAGGAATTTTTATTTATTTATTTATAAAGTGGTAAGTATACATTTTTTTCATTTTGTAGAAGGTTAAGAAAGTTATACGTCATTGATTTTCACGATTACATTTTTTATGTTCATTATGTATTAATATTGTGACTCATCGGGGGGGGCTTAGCTGAAAAGCTAGATTCCAAAAAAGGAAAAAGGCGGGAAATTCAAATCCACCCGTAACTCTATTTGGCCAAAATTACCTGTGATCGTCTAGTATTTGGTAGGAACCCTTTATCGTTGTATTCGTAATATCCCAGAATTCGTAGGCAAAGTCACGTCAAAGAAAATTACGCCATTAAGGCGAGAACTGTTATTGAGAGTATGCGAAATGAAAATTTGAATGAAGAATGAATTCAATTGAAATGTCAAGTCGTTCGTGTGTCTGTGTGTGTGTATAATGGTTGTGATTTTAACTGTTTGCATTTAACTTAGT